>CM049381.1:1565921-1573421 GCA_026937815.1 Etheostoma perlongum
AAAATATAAAATATAAGTAGTGCAGAATAAGAAGACAAAAAGAGAGGGGGGGACATGGTGCAACTATATACATATATACTGTATATATATATGCTGATATATGAGATATGCTGCTCTATACATGCTAAAAGTAGTGATTATTTACATGGAGTCTGGTGGAGATATGCTGCTCTATACATGCTAAAAGTAGTGATTATTTACATGGAGTCTGGTGGAGATATGTTGCTCTATACATGCTAAAAGTAGTGATTATTTACATAGAGTCTAGTGGAGATATGCTGCTCTATACATGCTAAAAGTAGTGATTATTTACATGGAGTCTGGTGGAGATATGCTGCTCTATACACGCTAAAAGTAGTGATTATTTACATGGAGTCTGGTGGAGATATGTTGCTCTATACATGCTAAAAGTAGTGATTATTTACATAGAGTCTGGTGGAGATATGCTGCTCTATACATGCTAAAAGTAGTGATTATTTACATGGAGTCTGGTGGAGATATGCTGCTCTATACATGCTAAAAGTAGTGATTATTTACATGGAGTCTGGTGGAGATATGCTGCTCTATACATGCTAAAAGTAGTGATTATTTACATGGAGTCTGGAGGAGATATGTTGCTCTATACACGCTAAAAGTAGTGATTATTTACATGGAGTCTGGTGGAGATATGCTGCTCTATACATGCTAAAAGTAGTGATTATTTACATGGAGTCTGGTGGAGATATGCTGCTCTATACATGCTAAAAGTAGTGATTATTTACATGGAGTCTGGTGGAGATATGCTGCTCCATACACTCTAAAAGTAGTGATTATTTACAGGGACCATGAAAGCACAGCATAAGCCATTACTATTTTCTGCCTTTTTGTTGCTTTTTTTGACACTTTTGATACTTTTTGTTGTTGCGTCGTGTGAATAACAAGCTGTTTTAGTGATGGGAGACGTTTTTCCTGAGGCGAGACACTTGTCCCAGCCTCGCTGACAGTTTGCTAACATGGCCGCCGTTCTTCTGCATGACCACACTCATGGAAGAGACGCTGTCGTCTCCACTGCTTTCATTAAGTATTCAGCATGCCGGAGGACAGATTTAAAGCCCAGAGCAGAGCACGGAGATGTGTTCACATGTGTAATGTCCAGTGGAAAATGTAACTAAGTACATGTACTCCAGTACTGTATTCAGTACCAGATGTTGACGTACTTGTACTTTACTTGTCTTTTTTTTTGCAGGCCGCTTTCTACTTCTACTTTCAGAGAGAAATACAGTACTTTTACTCAACTTCATTCATCTGACAGCTTTAGTTTCTAGTTACTTTGTCTCTCTACATACTACTCTCTACTGCTGTCTCTCTACATACTACTCTCTACTGCTGTCTCTCTACATACTACTCTCTACATACTACTCTCTATTGCTGTCTCTCTACATACTACTCTCTACTGCTGTCTCTCTACATACTACTCTCTACATACTACTCTCTATTGCTGTCTCTCTACATACTACTCTCTACTGCTGTCTCTCTACATACTACTCTCTACTGCTGTCTCTCTACATACTACTCTCTACATACTACTCTCTACTGCTGTCTCTCTACATACTACTCTCTACATACTACTCTCTACTGATGTCTCTCTACATACTACTCTCTACTGCTGTCTCTCTACATACTACTCTCTACATACTACTCTCTACTGTCGTCTCTCTACATACTACTCTCTACTGTCGTCTCTCTACATACTACTCTCTACTGATGTCTCTACATACTACTCTCTACATACTACTCTCTATTGCTGTCTCTCTACATACTACTCTCTACTGATGTCTCTCTACATACTACTCTCTACTGCTGTCTCTCTACATGCTACTCTCTACTGCTGTCTCTCTACATACTACTCTCTACATACTACTCTCTACATACTACTCTCTACATACTACTCTCTACTGATGTCTCTCTACATACTACTCTCTACATACTACTCTCTACTGTCGTCTCTCTACATACTACTCTCTACTGATGTCTCTACATACTACTCTCTACATACTACTCTCTATTGCTGTCTCTCTACATACTACTCTCTACTGATGTCTCTCTACATACTACTCTCTACTGCTGTCTCTCTACATACTACTCTCTACTGCTGTCTCTCTACATACTACTCTCTACATACTACTCTCTACATACTACTCTCTACTGCTGTCTCTCTACATACTACTCTCTACTGCTGTCTCTCTACATACTACTCTCTACATACTACTCTCTACATACTACTCTCTACATACTACTCTCTACTGATGTCTCTACATACTACTCTCCACATACTACTCTCTACTGTTCTCTCTCTACATACTACTCTCTTCATACTACTCTCTACTGTTGTCTCTCTACATACTACTCTCTACTGTCGTCTCTCTACATACTACTCTCTACTGATGTCTCTACATACTACTCTCTTCATACTACTCTCTACTGTTGTCTCTCTACATACTACTCTCTACTGTCGTCTCTCTACATACTACTCTCTACTGATGTCTCTACATACTACTCTCTACATACTGCTCTCTACTGTTCTCTCTCTACATACTACTCTCTTCATACTACTCTCTACTGTTGTCTCTCTACATACTACTCTCTACTGTCGTCTCTCTTCATACTACTCTCTACTGCTGTCTCTCTACATACTACTCTCTACTGTTGTCTCTACATACTGCTCTCTACTGATGTCTCTACATACTACTCTCTTCATACTACTCTCTACTGCTGTCTCTCTACATACTACTCTCTACTGTTGTCTCTACATACTGCTCTCTACTGATGTCTCTCTACATACTACTCTCAACTGCTGTCTCTCTACATACTACTCTCTACATACTACTCTCTACATACTACTCTCTACATACTGCTCTCTACATACTGCTCTCTACATACTACTCTCTACATACTGCTCTCTACTGTTCTCTCTCTACATACTACTCTCTTCATACTACTCTCTACTGTTGTCTCTCTACATACTACTCTCTACTGTCGTCTCTCTACATAATACTCTCTACTGATGTCTCTACATACTACTCTCTACATACTGCTCTCTACTGTTCTCTCTCTACATACTACTCTCTTCATACTACTCTCTACTGCTGTCTCTCTACATACTACTCTCTACTGTTGTCTCTACATACTGCTCTCTACTGATGTCTCTCTACATACTACTCTCAACTGCTGTCTCTCTACATACTACTCTACATACTGCTCTCTACATACTACTCTTTACATACTACTCTCTACATACTACTCTCTACATACTACTCTCTACATACTACTCTCTACATACTACTCTCTACATACTACTCTCTACATACTACTCTCTACATACTACTCTCTACATACTACTCTCTACATACTACTCTCTACATACTACTCTCTACATACTACTCTTTACATACTGCTCTCTACATACTGCTCTCTACATACTACTCTCTACATACTACTCTCTACATACTACTCTCTACATACTACTCTCTACTGTCGTCTCTCTACATACTACTCTCTACTGTCGTCTCTCTACATACTACTCTCTACTGTCGTCTCTCTACATACTACTCTCTACTGATGTCTCTACATACTACTCTCTACATACTACTCTCTACTGTTCTCTCTCTACATACTACTCTCTACATACTACTCTCTACTGTTGTCTCTCTACATACTACTCTCTACATACTACTCTCTACTGCTGTCTCTCTACATACTACTCTCTACTGCTGTCTCTCTACATACTACTCTCTACTGTTGTCTCTACATACTGCTCTCTACTGATGTCTCTCTACATACTACTCTCAACTGCTGTCTCTCTACATACTACTCTCTACATACTGCTCTCTACATACTACTCTTTACATACTACTCTCTACATACTGCTCTCTACATACTACTCTTTACATACTGCTTTCTACATACTGCTTTCTACATACTACTCTCTACATACTACTCTCTACATACTACTCTTTACATACTACTCTCTACATACTGCTCTCTACATACTGCTCTCTACATACTAATCTCTACATACTACTCTCTACTGCTGTCTCTCTACATACTACTCTCTACATACTGCTCTCTACATACTACTCTTTACATACTACTCTCTACATACTACTCTCTACATACTGCTCTCTACATACTGCTCTCTACATACTACTCTCTACATACTACTCTCTACATACTACTCTCTACATACTGCTCTCTACATACTGCTCTCTACATACTACTCTCTACATACTGCTCTCTACATACTGCTCTCTACATACTACTCTCTACATACTACTCTCTACATACTACTCTCTACATACTGCTCTCTACATACTGCTCTCTACATACTCTCTACATACTACTCTCTACATACTGCTCTCTACATACTGCTCTCTACATACTACTCTCTACATACTACTCTCTACATACTACTCTCTACATACTGCTCTCTACATACTGCTCTCTACATACTACTCTCTACATACTGCTCTCTACATACTGCTCTCTACATACTACTCTCTACATACTACTCTCTCCTGCTGTCAGCAGCTGACCGAGAGTCGATATTTAAAGAGCTCTGAGTGAGAACAGGTTGCTTTTCTCATCTTAAACTACGCGACAGTCTGCCATGCCGTGGTGAGCGTGTGCTGGAGGAGAGGAGGATGTATTATTGGAGGCAGCAGAGTCCATGTCAGAGCGCTTCATGGTCAGACACAGCGGACAGCTCAAGGTTGAACTGCATGCCGGTAAATTATTCAGCAGCCAGAAAAAAAACCTCTCGTTGCTCACGCTGCAATACGAACTAATGCACAGCAACAGAGACAGATATGACCTTTATATGCTTTACCAAAGGTTATGTTTGAATGTGATGCTGCCTGGTTACACACAGTCAGGGTGCAATGTACTGGTAAAGTGTAATTTCGGTATTCTTTTTGTCCCCATCTGCAACGAGTCATCGATTAGTCGATTAGAAAGAAAATTCACTGTTACTGTAACGTCAGTTTTTTCCACCAGGAGTCTATTTTCTCATGTTTCTGTGTCGAAGTGACTGCTGGGAACAACAGTCTTTCAAATTGGTCCAATATTAAGGAAGAAAAAAGCTGCAATGTAACATTAAACCTTAAATTTCCATCAACTAATAGTGCTGTTTTTTCCGCTGACCCACTAGACTCCCTGTAAATAATCACTACTTTTCATTATCGTAAAACACACTTCATTCAAAGTGGACAGAAACTAAATAAAACTACCAAAAGCCGTCTTGGTTCATCTTTCCACTGTTCCAACAATCACCACTCTGGTCTGGTTGGAATAAACTCTTAATTCACCCATTTACATGTGGAGATATGCTGCTCTATACATGCTAAAAGTAGTGATTATTTACATGGAGTCTGGTGGAGATATGCTGCTCTATACATGCTAAAAGTAGTGATTATTTACATGGAGTCTGGTGGAGATATGCTGCTCTATACATGCTAAAAGTAGTGATTATTTACATGGAGTCTGGTGGAGATATGCTGCTCTATACATGCTAAAAGTAGTGATTATTTACATGGAGTCTGGTGGAGATATGCTGCTCTATACACGCTAAAAGTAGTGATTATTTACATGGAGTCTGGTGGAGATATGCTGCTCTATACACGCTAAAAGTAGTGATTATTTACATGGAGTCTGGTGGAGATATGCTGCTCTATACATGCTAAAAGTAGTGATTATTTACATGGAGTCTGGTTGAGATATGCTGCTCTATACACGCTAAAAGTAGTGATTATTTACATGGAGTCTGGTGGAGATATGTTGCTCTATACATGCTAAAAGTAGTGATTATTTACATGGAGTCTGGTGGAGATATGCTGCTCTATACACGCTAAAAGTAGTGATTATTTACATGGAGTCTGGTGGAGATATGCTGCTCTATACATGCTAAAAGTAGTGATTATTTACATGGAGACTGGTGGGTTTGGTGATGGTGATTTCTGTTTCATGTTAAACTAAAAGGATCTTACTCTTTAACTAAAAGGTCTATCTCTGTAGGGATCCATCCCATAATGTTGTCAGACACTGTTGCCCTGGGTTACATTGCATACAGTGCGGTATTGATTCTGGGGCCTAAGTAAACGCCGCAGTACCCGGTCCTTCTCTCTCTCTCAATCTCTCTCTCTCTCTCTCTCTCTCTCCCAAGACAGACAGAAAGAGACTGAAGAAGCTGCAGCTGAACGAGGACGCTGGCCTCCATCGATCTCTTTTTAGCCTGGTTTCCCTCAGCAGGCAGCAGCAGCTGGTCCAGACATGACATCACAGCTGGAGGGGTCATTTCCATTGCAGTCTGCCAGTCTGAGGGCCAGCCTCAGAGAGGTTGGGTGCAGTAAACTGGATGTCTCTGGCCAATGTGAGTCAAGTGCAGAATTGAGTTGTGCATGACCGAAAGAACGAGATCCAGGGCACAAGCGTCCAAAATAGGTTTCCTCAAGAGGGGGGGCTGGTTAAAACTGTCAAAAATCACGCTAAAAGTAGTGATTATTTACATGGAGTCTGGTGGAGATATGCTGCTCTATACACGCTAAAAGTAGTGATTATTTACATGGAGTCTGGTGGAGATATGCTGCTCTATACACGCTAAAAGTAGTGATTATTTACATGGAGTCTGGTGGAGATATGCTGCTCTATACATGCTAAAAGTAGTGATTATTTACATGGAGTCTGGTGGAGATATGCTGCTCTATACACGCTAAAAGTAGTGATTATTTACATGGAGTCTGGTGGAGATATGCTGCTCTATACACGCTAAAAGTAGTGATTATTAACATGGAGTCTGGTAGAGATATGCTGCTCTATACATGCTAAAAGTAGTGATTATTTACATGGAGTCTGGTAGAGATATGCTGCTCTATACACGCTAAAAGTAGTGATTATTTACATGGAGTCTGGTGGAGATATGCTGCTCTATACACGCTAAAAGTAGTGATTATTTACATGGAGTCTGGTGGAGATATGCTGCTCTATACACGCTAAAAGTAGTGATTATTTACATGGAGTCTGGTGGAGATATGCTGCTCTATACACGCTAAAAGTAGTGATTATTTACATGGAGTCTGGTGGAGATATGCTGCTCTATACACGCTAAAAGTAGTGATTATTTACATGGAGTCTGGTGGAGATATACTGCTCTATACACGCTAAAAGTAGTGATTATTTACATGGAGTCTGGTGGAGATATGCTGCTCTATACATGCTAAAAGTAGTGATTATTTACATGGAGTCTGGTGGAGATATGCTGCTCTATACATGCTAAAAGTAGTGATTATTTACATGGAGTCTGGTGGAGATATGCTGCTCTATACACACTAAAAGTAGTGATTATTTACATGGAGTCTGGTGGAGATATGCTGCTCTATACACGCTAAAAGTAGTGATTATTTACATGGAGTCTGGTGGAGATATGCTGCTCTATACATGCTAAAAGTAGTGATTATTTACATGGAGTCT
>CM049381.1:1575921-1590921 GCA_026937815.1 Etheostoma perlongum
CTTCCGCCAGATGTTTGTCCCGCTACTAGTCCTGGAGCGTTGCCAACACGCGCACACACAATACATCGAAACGTGTGTAATGATCGGGAATGGTGTGCTATGACTTTTCTAAGAGATTTGCCGCGCGGTTTTCACAAAATCTGCAAAAAACGACAAAAGATTTCTCATAGACTTTAATGGGAAATGTTCAGGAAATCTCTCAACATCGCTCCAACCCCCCCTCTTTGGGACCATGCTGTATCGCCATACTTTACTGTAGAAACATGAATAAAAGTTTAAACCAGAAGACAAGACTTTGGTGTTTACTGGACTGAATGGGCGTTCAGATATCAAGCACGGTTTCTCCCAAATCCCAGTTTACGTATCGTCCCATTTTCAGACCGGCTCAGATTTTCCAATGTGTGTGTATGTGGTGAATGTTGAGAACTAGAGTGGAGGACAGAGTGGGGAGATTAAAAAAATCATCTTGGTTCTCTCTCTATAACTTGCTCCCACGCCAACAATTCTAACTTGTCATGGAAAATGTATACATCAAAACGTAGGTATTATTGTCTAGTTTCAGTTAATGTGCTCATGTATGCGATATAATTATATTTATATTTTTATAATTTATTTTTCGCTCAGCGACCTTTCAAATGACAAGAGTTCCCAATCTTCCTCCATTCACCGCCATGTTAAACATCGTACACATTTCTGGGCAAAACGCAGAGCGAAGCACTTTTTTACATCGTTGATACGCCCACATTTTTAAGTTTATCCACATACATTTTACATCAATACGTTCACAAAGGCCTTCTGGTGCCCACGAGAACCTTATTTTATTGATAGCTAGTATCCCTTCAATGATATGATCATTTGTTTGAGAGCTTGTTCAGTGTCTGAATAGCTGGTGACAGCAGGTGCCAGGTGCAGTCGTTAACTGATTACAGATCAAAGAGATGACATCACAGAGATGAAAGGGTTCCTATTGGTCCTTAGTAACCAGGCAACCATACTCTGTATGTCTGTCTGTCGACATCTATCTGTCTCCCTCTCTCTCAGACACACACACAGACAGACACACACACACGTCCTAAGGTCTTAAATAGGTTTTAAAAAGTTATATCTCTGAAGGGTTATGACACTTATTATTTTTAAGTTTTATTGCTATTCGCATGTGCACCAAGTAATAATTTTACCTTTTTATAATTTGGACATATTTCTGCGCCAGGCATCAATAAAGCATCCTCTGATCTTATTGGATGGATTGATCCTAAAATTACTAAAGGTCACGATGATTGATCTCATGATATGGAGAATGACACACCAGAGAGGGGGAGGGGACGGGGGTTGGGGAGAGGGAGGGGGGAGGGAGAGAGAGAGGGAGGGAGAGAAGAAGGGAGAGAGAGAGAGGGAGGGAGGGAAATCATATATATAGCAGCAGCCTGGTCCAATGACTCAGGCTGTACTCAGCAGGAGGCTGGAAGCGGTCTGGCTTGGCTCAGGTCCGTCTGGTCTGACTTGGCTCGGCTTGGCTCAGGTCTGTCGGTGCCATATGACTCTCTGGCAGGAACTCTCTGTTCTGCTCACTCTGCTGAACACTAAGCAGGACGGAGCTTTCTGCTTCACCAGACTCCATGTTAATAATCACTACTTTTAGCGTGTATAGAGCAGCATATCTCCACCAGACTCCATGTAAATAATCACTACTTTTAGCGTGTATAGAGCAGCATATCTCCACCAGACTCCATGTAAATAATCACTACTTTTAGCATGTATAGAGCCAGCATATCTCCACCAGACTCCATGTAAATAATCACTACTTTTAGTATAGAGTGTATAGAGCAGCATATCTCCACCAGACTCCATGTAAATAATCACTACTTTTAGCATGTATAGAGCCAGCATATTTCCACCAGACTCCATGTAAATAATCACTACTTTTAGCGTGTATAGAGCAGCATATCTCCACCAGACTCCATGTAAATAATCACTACTTTTAGCATGTATAGAGCAGCATATCTCCACCAGACTCCATGTAAATAATCACTACTTTTAGCGTGTATAGAGCAGCATATCTCCACCAGACTCCATGTAAATAATCACTACTTTTAGTGTAGATTATATATCTATATATATCTATATATATCTATATATATCTATATATATATATATATATATATATATATATATATATATAAATATATATGTATCTATATATATATATATATATATATATAGATACAGTATATATAAATACATACGTATATATGTAGTATATTATGTTTGGATGAAGCCTTCTGCTCTATTTCTGTTTATTTCTACGTCGCTGCCTCTCTTTTTTCGATGTTTCTGACACTTTTTTGGACCTTTTTATCCCGTGTCTGTGCCGTTTTTAATGCTTTTGTGACATTAATTTGCTTAATTATTTTCCATTGTGCGCGGAGACTTTATCCCGACGAGGAGGCGGCGCTGGCAGCTGCAGACCGACGTCTCCGTCAGGCGTTCAGCAGCAGAAGAGGATTTAAATTCGACACCTTCATAATTACTGGATTTAAAGAGCAGAGCCTCATTCATAAACACGACTCGGCGTGTTCCTCTCGCCGTTAACGGAGAAGAAGAAGAAGAAGAAGAAGAAGAAGAAGAAGAAGAAGGAAGAACACAAAGAACACAAAAGAAGAAGAAGCTTTTTTAAAAGTTTTTGTAGCTTTTTAATGTTTTGTTGCTATTTGTGTCAGCGGAGGCAGAACAGGTGTAATAACTGTTTTTGTGACGCTCTGCTCTGATTGGCTGGCAGAATGAGGCGCCGCCGTCTCTCAGACTAATTGTTTGTTTGTGTTGATCAATCACCGGCGGCAACCGGTGGGGGTGGGGGGGGCATGTACCCGCATCCCCACCTATTGGCTCCATCGTGTTCCAGCGAGCACTCGAATAAATCACTGATAATCACACCGGAGAGAGGGAGAGAGAGAGGGAGAGAGAGAGACAGGAAAACACCAGGGAGAGATGGAGAGAGGGAGGAAAATAAAAGGGAGGGAGGGAGAGAGAAAGAAAGGCAGCAGCTGGTTAGCATAGCTTAGCATAAAGACTGTCTGTCTCTCTCTCTCTCTCTCTCTCTCTCCCTCTCTCCTCCTTCATTAGCTCTAAGAACAGTCAGCGAGAGGTTTGATCCGCCCGCCTGCAGAGAAGCTGCATGAAGACAGACACACACACACACACACACACACTCCCCACGCACACACACACACACACACACACACACACACACACACACACACACACACACACACACACAGACACACACACTAAAACACACTAACACACACACACTAAGACACACAAACACAGACAGACACACACATGCTAACACACACACAGACAGACACACACACAGACACACAGACAGACTCACAGACAGACACACAAAGACACACACACTAATGCACACAAACACAGGCAAACACACACGCTAACACATGCTAACACACAGACAAACACACACACACTAACACACACAAACACACACAGACACACACACACACACACACATACACACATATGCATAAATCATGCGAGAGAGAGAGTTATCTATTTCACCGTTTTATGTTCGGACTCAAATTGAATTCTAAAATAAGACATCACGCAACTTATTAGTCTCCAACGAGACACGGCTGATTGTCCCTGAGAGCTCCAATGGAAATATTCCTCAAAGAGAACAAAGAGACACACACACACACACACACACACAGACACACACAGACACACACAATTCCCCCAGGACGTCCATGGAGTCTCCCTCCAATAAAGAGGATTAGAGTGTTTCCAATGAAATAACCGCCTCCTCCTGCACAAGTCATTACAATTTAAACCATCCCCCCTTTTAGCCAAATATCACTACACTGCTCTGCATGCATTAGTGTGTGTGTGTGTGTGTGTGTGTGTGTGTCTGTGTGTGTGAGAGAATGTCTGCATGCAACGGTGTGAGAAAATTAGAAAGGAAGATAAGAGGAAGTGTGAGTGAAAATGAGTTCTCTATCCTCAGCACGCAGGCTCAGGCATGGCTGATTTCACACACACACACACACACACACACACACACACACACACACACACACACACACACACACAATCGTAAAACGGGGAGGACGACGAGGCACTGAGATGAATGTTAAATTTACATTTTTTCCTGCGAGCTGATGGTGAAGACAGGAAATACATATTTATGTAGAAAGGCAGTAGCTACACACACACGCACACACACACACACACACACACACACACACAATCAAAAACCTGGTCTGGATCCCTCCTTCGCCCAACATCCATCCTCCCTTTCTTCAAACCCAGGAACATATCGTCGCCATCTTCCTGCCAATAACCAATTTGAACCCCCCCAATCTGCCCCCCCCCAAAAAAAAAAAGAAATTGATCTTAATGCCGACCAATCAGCAGTCTGCAGTGATTAGTGATGATTCTCTCCGACCAATCAGCAGTCTGCAGTGGTTAATAAGGATTAACGTAGAGTGGGATAGAGTAGAGTAGAGTAGGATATAGTACAGTAGAGTAAAGTAGAGTAGAGTAGAGTAGAGTAAAGAAGTAGAGTAGAGTAAAGAAGTAGAGTAGAGTAAAGAAGTAGAGTAGAGTTGAGTAGCGTAGAGTAGAGTAGAGTAAAGAAGTAGAGTAGAGTAGAGTAAAGAAGTAGAGTAGAGTAGAGTAAAGAGAGTAGAGTAGAGTAAAGTAGAGTAGAGTAGAGTAAAGAAGTAGAGTAGAGTTGAGTAAAGAGTAGAGTAGAGTAAAGAAGTAGAGTAGAGTTGAGTAGCGTAGAGTAGAGTAGAGTAAAGAAGTAGAGTAGAGTAGAGTAAAGAAGTAGAGTAGAGTTGAGTAGCGTAGAGTAGAGTAGAGTAAAGAAGTAGAGTAGAGTAGAGTAAAGAAGTAAAGTAGAGTAGAGTAGAGTAGAGTAGAGTAAAGAAGTAGAGTAGAGTAGAGTTGAGTAAAGAAGTAGAGTAGAGTAGAGTAGAGTAAAGAAGTAGAGTAGAGTAAAGAAGTAGAGTAGAGTAGAGTAGAGTAAAGAAGTAGAGTAGAGTAGAGTTGAGTAAAGAAGTAGAGTAGAGTAGAGTAGAGTAAAGAAGTAGAGTAGAGTAGAGTAGAGTAGAGTAGAGTAGAGTAGAGTAAAGAAGTAGAGTAGAGTAGAGTTGAGTAAAGAAGTAGAGTAGAGTAGAGTAGTGTAAAGAAGTAGAGTAGAGTAGAGTTGAGTAAAGAAGTAGAGTAGAGTAGAGTAAAGAAGTAGAGTAGAGTAGAGTAGAGTAGAGTAAAGAAGTAGAGTAGAGTAGAGTAAAGAAGTAGAGTAGAGACCATGCAGTGGATAACTCCAATAGAGATGTGGCCTAGTTCTCCTCCTCCCTCCGGCTACACCTCCTCAGATGGAAAGGTGGGGGGGGTCAGAACCAGGGTTTGTAGCTTTAAGTTAAAAGTGCACAACCACATGCACACGCACACTGAGACACATACACACACACACACACACACAAACACACATACATATACACACAACACACACACACAATAATGAGTGACAGCAGCAGGTGATTACAGTGAGGAATCTGGAGGGGGGGTCACCAGAAGAGCTCTGAGACAGATGGATTCTGGGAGGTGTAGTGTGGTGTGAGATGTGTCTGCAGGGGACAGGAGCCTGTCCAACCAGATTCATCAGTGAAACCAGCAGAGCATAAGACGCTCGGAGCGACCATTACTGTCTGTCACACACACACACACACACACACACACACACAGGCTTTATGACAGCACGCTGTGTGTAACTCGTCTTTGGAGTCTTTTTCTCGATGCTCAGCCAAGACATGTCATAGAGCCGCGGGCGTGTCCACATGGTGAGGCTGCTGTTGGACAGACAGTCCTCAGAGGACATAGTCGGAGAAGCTGGGTTGATGAGGACGGCCTGTTGCATCACCGCGTACAGCTGGGACGGACGGAAAGACGCCGATGTTGATCTGGCAGCTGGCAGAGGGCCAGGGGACAGAGAGCAGAGAGACAGAGAGACGGAGAGCAGAGAGACAGTGTCCATCTTGACAGAGAGCAGAGAGACAACGTGTCCATCAGGACAGAGAGCAGAGAGACAGTGTGTCCATCAGGACGGAGAGCAAAGAGACGGTGTCCATCAGGACAGAGAGCAAAGAGACGGTGTCCATCAGGACGGAGAGCAGAGAGACGGTGTCCATCAGGACAGAGAGCAGAGAGACAGTGTCCATCAGGACAGAGAGCAGAGAGACAGAGAGACAGGTTGTCCCCTCTACTGTTCCCGCCTCTGGACGCTGTAATGATCCGTCTTCTTTGTCCAGAGGAGTCTGCTCCTTAAAACCAGCTGATCCCTCACTGTCCCCGCCGTCCCGGGGCCGTTGGACCAACGTCCCCGCCGGGGTACAGACAGTTACGTGTAGAGACGCGTCACATGTTTTCAGTGCATCTGGGCCTGTCTGTCTATAAATATTAAAGCCATGTGTGCTGCTTCCTGGAGAAGAGAAAGCTGTGAGACACACACACACACACACACACACTCACACACACACACGCACACACTGCTGTGTGACAACAGGAATGGATGTGTTTGTCTGTCTGTTAATTAATCTCACACAGATACACGTCATGTCAGACACTCGATGTGTAACCCGCATTTAACCCCGGAGAGTGTGTGTGTGTGTGTGTGTGTGTGTGTGGGGGGGGAGGCCTGTCATCCTTCTTCAGCCGGCCTAATGGGGAGAGCAAGAGTCTGCTGCTTATCTACAACACCTACCTACAACACACACACACACACACTCAGCAGAGACACACACACACACACACATTAAACTGACACAGACACACACAGAGACACACACTCACACCCACACACACAGTAAACTGACACAGACACACATACAGACACACACACACACAGAGACACACACACACACACATTAAATTGACACAGACACACACTCACACACAGAGACACACACACACTCCTCTCACACACACACACAGAGACACACACTCTCACACACACACACACACACACACTAGATGCGGATCGGTCCGGATTTTTCTGTCCGAGCCCGGCCCAGCTGTCCCTCACAGAGCAGTAACCGAACCCGACCCGAGCCCGACAGGCATTAAGATATTTCTGTCGAGCCCGACCCGAGCCCGACAGTTAAAATCGCATTTGTTTCTCATACTAATGACACATGTGTGCGTTTGTTTGTGTGGAAAGCTTTTATTAAGCATGTAGGAAGGCATTGGGAAATGTCAACAGATGAGCGCATCAATGCACAGCTGACTTTCCTTCGTCTTCAATAGTTTTAAAATCTCCTGCGGCCAACTTCTTTTTAACGCATTTCCATCGTTGCGCTGCCACATGGAGCTTAATACGACGCTCTCGTTGTCACAGCACACAGGAAGACGGATGTTAGGGTAATATTTGACATTTATTTTAAGCTGTTTTAAATTCAAAATGTTCAATGCCTTATCGCTGATGTGACCGAGCCCGACCCCGAACCCGAGCATCCTTTCTAAAAATCTGTCCCACACCAGCCCGACCCGTCGGGTACCGTCGGGTCCCGCACACACAGAGGTCGGGTATCCATCCTCTAACACACACACACACATCACACACACACACACACTCTCACACAAATAGTCTCAGGAACATTTACATCCGATATTACATGAAGTAAGATACAGGGTTTTGGAAGGTGTAACCATGGAAACCTGCTCTGGTCCAACCTCAGAGTACAGCTAGGACTGTCGGTACACGTCCTGCCTGCACGATCTGTTCTGCGCATGTGCAAGATGATCGCGCGTGCACAGATGATGTCATGATGATGTCATGATGATGTCATGATGAACGCAGATTTACGACACTGCACGATCTGTTCTGCGCAAGTGCAAGATGATCGCGCGTGCACAGATGATGTCATGATGATGTCATGATTAACGCAGATTTACGACACTGCACAATCTGTTCACATAGACAGTTAAAGAAAGTCTGTTCGCCTCCACCTTTTAACGTTAGCTTAGCTAACAGCTAATCGGCTAACTGCAAGCTGAGACAGCATGTAAAAGACCCTCAAAACTTTAAATAACTGTTTAAATATATAACAGCTGTTGAATATATAGGAATATATATATATATTATAGTGGTAATATATATACATATACAAGGTTGTCAAAATCCACGTGTCTCTATGAAGCAGCATAATTAGAATACATGGCTGGGTGACTGTGCACCCCTTAAAGTTCACCCCCAAACGGATCGTGCAGTGCCATAAATCCCTGGTAAATCCTTGTACATCATGACATCATCATGACATCATCTGTGCATGCGCAGGACGGATCGTGTACCGACAAGGACCCTGAAGATGAGAGAAGGTGCGCTCTTTAAATCCTTCCCCCGGAAACCGCAGCGCTGAGAACATCAGGACAACGTGATAGGTAGAGACACACGGGGTGTGTGTGTCTGTGTGTGTCTATCTGTATGTGTGTGTGTTTGTGTCTATCTGTGTGTGTATTTGTATCTGTGTGTGTGTGTGTCTGTGTGTGTCTATCTGTGTGCGTCTATCGGTTTGTGTGAGTGTGTGTGTCTATGTGTGTGTGTGTGTCTATTTGTGTGTGTGTGTGTGTGTGACACACAGGGGACGTGAGACTGTGGGTCCCCACATTGTCATGGAAACCAGATGCTGTGGTCCCCGGTGAGTAATCCTCCGTATCTCCCGCCGCCGCCAGCCGTCCCCTTGACGACGCCGCGCGGGGTCCATTAGCATGGGACACACACAAACACACACACACACGTGAGGACGGATGATCGCATTACGGCGGCTAACGGGCGCCGTGTAATGAGCTGTTGTGTTGTTATTGTTGTTGTTGTTGTTGTTGTCGTCGTCTCTCCCGTGAGGAATCAGCGGACATGTTTTCCCAGCAGTCCACAGGCCTGCAGAAGTTCCCATGGGTTACGTTATGACTCACACGCACAGTAACGCACAAAAACACAAACACACAGACTAACACAGTAACACACAAACTCACACAGACTCACATACATAAACTCACACAGACTCACACAGACTCACACACACAGTAACACACAGACTCACACAGACTCACATACACAGTAACACACAAATTCACAGAGACTCACACAGACTAACACACACAAACTCACACAGACTCACACAGACTCACACACACAGTAACACACAGACTCACACAGACACACACACACACAGTAACACACAGACTCACACACACAGTAACACACAGACTCACACAGACTCACACACACAGTAACACACAGACTCACACAGACACACACACACACAGTAACACACAGACTCACACAGACTCACACACACAGTAACACACAAACTCACACAGATTCAGCTACAAATGGACTCAGAGTTAACACTAGCTAAGGCCATTCAAAAAGTGAGACAAAGTGAGACTATTAAGAGACAACAGACGATACTGCTCAACAATGCAGTGGGAGGTGATCCCAAAATGAATGTGGACGCCATTAAAACACACATGAAAAAAGGAAAAATGTTCCACCACATAGGACAGAAGATAAACAAAGGCCAAAGATCAGACGCGCAGAGTGAAAAGGAGTGTGGCCGATGTGGAAAAGGACGCAAACATGCATGGAAAGACTGTCCAGCTAAAGACGTGGAATGTTGAAAGTGTCACAAAAAAGGACATTATGCGGTAGCCTGCCGTGGTGGTCAGGCTGTACACACTGTCACACAAGACACAACGGACAGTGATGCACAAGACTAAGCATTCCTTGGTGAAGTTAATTCACGAAATACTGCGCCATGGATGGAAAAAGTACATCTGAATGGAGAAGTCATTAATTTGAAGCTTGACACGGGAGCAGATGTCACATCCATACCAGAAAGTGTCTTCAAACCAGAGGAAAGCTGGGAAGACCACTTAAAAGACTATTTGGACCCGGTCGCAATCCTCTGAATGTAAAAGGCTGCTTCCAGAGCAAAATGACGGCAAAGGGGCGCTCTACTAATCAACATGTGTATGTTGTGGCAGGACTGACACATACACTATGGGGCTTACCAGCAATAGTGGCAATGGGACTTATACACAGGGTTGATGAAGTGACACTGACTCAGATCGAGCTGGAACAGGGGGCTACACCCTATGCCCTCTCTACACCCAGACGAGTTCCTCTACCCCTGAGAGAAAAGTATGTGAGGAACTAACTAGAATGGAAAAATGGGTGTCATCTCAAAAGTTACTGAACCAGCAGCCTGGTGTTCAGGGATGGTCGTTGTTCCTAAACCTCTGAAAGACAAGCTCAGGATCTGTGTAGATCTCACACCACTCAATGCAGCGGTGAAGAGAGAACGTCACATTCTACCGGCTGTTGACCAAACGCTTGCAATGATGTTGGATGCAAAAGTGTTCCCAAAAACTGGACGCTCGATCCGGATTTTGGCAAATCCCCATAACACCAGAATCACGACCCCTCACAACCTTTATCACTCCTTTCGGTAGATACCTCTTTAACCGACTCCCCTTTGGCATCGCATCGGCTCCGGAACACTTTCAAAGACAGATGTCGCAGATGTTCGAGAGTTTTGAGGGCGTGGTATGTCATGCAGATAATCTGTTGGTGTATGGACGGAACAGACAGGAACATGACCAACGACTACATTGTGTGCTCCAGAAAATGCAGGACGAAGGTCTCACTCTAAATGAGAAGTGCGAGTTTGCTAAAGAGCACATCATTTTTGTCGGTCACAAAATATCGGCAAAAGGCATTGAACCAGATCCAAACAAAGTTAAAGCGATCCAACAGATGCCAGAGTCGACAAGCGTGGAAGATGTGCGCCGTCTGATGGGCATGGCAAACTATCTGGCCAAGTTTGTGCCACAGTTAGCCACCTTCACCACACCATTAAAAGACCTACTGAGAGAGAAAAATGAGTGGATCTGGGGTGTACCTCAACAGAGAGCTTTTCAAAAGCTGAAAGAAGAACTGAGCTAAAAAACAAAAAGGCACTTGCTCAGTATTCAAACACAGCAGAAACAAGAGTAGCAGCAGATGCATCAGCGTACGGCATAGGGGCTGTTCTCACTCAGAAACAGACTGATGACTCCTGGCAGCCTGTGACATACATCTCAAGAGGGCTGACGGACACAGAGAAACGCTATGCGCAGATCGAGAAAGAGGCTCTAGCAGTGACATGGGCGTGTGAAAGACTAAACTCCTATGTACAGGGTCTGCACTTCACACTACTAACAGACCATAAACCCCTTGTTCCACTGTTCCACCCAGGGTTCTGAGGTTCTGTCTGAGACTTTTGAAATACGACTATGACATAGTCCATGTCCCAGGTAAAAGCCTTATCACTGCAGACACATTGTCAAGAGCTCCACTGAGAGACAAGCCGTCCTCTGACGACCTACAACTGGTGAAAGAGGTCCAGGTGTTTGTGGATGCGGTTGTGTCTTCACTCCTTGTTACAGATAAGCGGTTGGAGGAGATCAAACAAATGCAACAAACAGATAAAACATGCAAAACAGTGGCACACTACTGTCTAACAGAGTGGCCAGAGAAATATGGATTGAGACCAGATGTGGCACCCTACTGGCAGGTTAGAATGGAGCTGCATCTTGCAGGAGACCTTCTCATGAAAGGGGATAGACTCGTTATACCTCAGGTACTCAGAGGGGACATAATGAATAAACTCCATGAAGGTCATCAAGGCATCTCCAAATGCCGCGCCAGAGCTCAGGAATCAGTATGGTGGCCAGGTATCTCTGCCCAGATCCGAGAGACAGTGGACAAATGTGAAACAAGACAAGGAACACAGTACAGAGAGCCACTAATCCAGACCGCAGTCCCTGAGCGGCCGTGGCAAAAGGTGGGGATAGATTTGTTTGAGTGGTCAAAAAAGACGTACCTGCTTATTGTGGACTACTTTTCTCGTTACATTGAGGTAGCAGAGCTCAGGGTCACATCAGCTGAGGCAACCATTCGAGCTGGGAAGGAGGCTTTCGCCCGTCATGGATATCCAGAGACTGTAGTATACGACAATGGGCTACAGTTCTCGTCAGAAACATTCATAACCTTTGCACAAGAGAGTGGCTTCACCCACATAACGAGCAGTCCTCGTTACCCACAAGCAAACGGCGAGGCAGAACGTGCTGTCCAGACGCTTAAGAGTCTTTGGAAAAAAGACACCGACCATGTCAGAGCATTACTGGCTTACAGAGCCACACCATTGGAGCATGGATTCTCACCAGCGCAGTTACTGATGGGGAGAAATCTGCGTACATCACTACCCCAGTCTTCAAGTAAACTGGATCCGAAGTGGCCTGAGTTACAGGCTTTTCACAGGAAGGATGAGGAAGGGAGGCGTAAGCAAGCTGCACACTACAACCTCCACCACCGCCAGTTCCAGAACACTTCCAGAACTTACCTCTGGACAGAAAGTGTGAATCACCACAGAGGAAGCTCCAGGAACTGTGTTGAGAACTGCCAATACGCCAAGGTCAGACTTGGTAGAGACTGACAGGGGCGTTCTAATAAGGAACAGAATCCACCTTAGAGCCACAGGGAATCCACCTGAACAACCAACAGTCACTAGAGCAGGCAGAGTTTCAAAGGCTCCTGAGAGACTTGATTTATGAGTTAAAAGTTCATGTGGAGGTGTAAAGTTGATCTGTTTAACAGGTAATACTGTTTCTAAGTGTTTAAATAAATTAGATAATTAATCAAGGGAAAGAAACCTACACAGTTAAGTTAAAAGTATGGTTTATGTTTAAAAAGAGGAGGTGTAGCGGTAGAGACTACAGTACCCATAATGCAATGTAGGGGTTTTCCCGGGTGGTCGGTCAGTAAAAGTGTTGTTAAGCTAGCCATGGCATCCCGTCTCATTCATTCATCATACAACTCACACACACAGTAACACACAAACTCACAGAGACTCACACAGACTCACACACACAGTAACACACAAACTCACAAACTCACACAGACTCACACAAAGTTCACACAGACTCACACAAATTCCCACACACACAAACACACGCAGACTCACACAGTAACGCACAAACTCACACACACAGTAACACACAAACTCACAGAGACTCACACAGACTCACACACACAGTAACACACAAACTCACAGAGACTCACACAGACTCACACACACAGTAACACACAAACTCACACAGACTCACACAGACCAACAAAAACACAGTAACGCACAAACTAACACACACAGTAACACACAAACTGAGCAGGCAGTAACACACAGTGGGTTGACACACACACACGGTTCTCATGGGCTTGATAAGTCATAACGAGATGTAACATAACGAGGATTAAGGTTAGTTATTTTGACAGGGTTAAGCGTGTGTGTGTGTGTGTGTGTCTGTGTGTGTCTGTGTGTGTCTGTGTGTGTGTGTTAGTTTTTTACAGTCGCTAGGACACATTTCTCAATACTTAGGTCACTTTTTCAAAACTCTTCACACAGTGAGCACAACAGAAGTATATGTGGGCTAAACTGTGGATCAATTATCATTGCTTTGGCACAAAATGCATTCAATGACTACATCTTTCAAATTACATTAATTCTTTTCTCACTTCGACACAACAACCGCCAAAACTCTGTGTTCCTTATAGGCCAATTTGCATATGCTTACACACTGTTTTCAAAAGTGTTAAATTTATGTTCAAAACAATAACATAATACAAAACTGAATAAGACAGCAATTTGCTACATTTCTACAGTAATATTTTAATGAAATATATTTGGCATCTTAAAATGAAACGCTATAAAAATAAGTGGACAATTGGACCAACCACAGCTGATTCTCATTGTAGATGAACATCTACACAGGTGTTACTCTTTCTATTTCATTACAAAGGGAGACAACTGCTGAAGAGTTTTGTATTGTGATGTAAACATGGACCCAGCCAGAAACAGAGAAGTGGCTGAAAGAGGAAGAAGAGGGGCTGGGAGGGGGCGAGGAATACGTATGCGTGGTGGAAGAAGAATAAGAGGAAGACCAAGAGCTGTAGTCTCAGATGAGATCAGAGCTACTGTAATTGATCATGTAGTAAATCATGGTCTCTCAATGAGAGAGGCTGGTCAGAGTGCAGCCAAATCTGCAACGCTCAACAGTGGCATCTATTGTTAGAGTTTTCCGGCAAACCAACAGGTAACTTGAATTCTGCAAGGGCATTTGACTGAGTTGCACATTACAGAAGTAAATAGAATTGTGTGTAATTGCTTTTGCATTTCTGCTTAGGACTCAACGGTTACCTCACACAGGTGGGAGAGGAAGGATGCTCACTGATGTGCAGGAAACTGCCATTGTTGATATGGTCATCAGAAACAATGGCATAAAACTCACTGAGATTCGAGACAGGGTCTTGGCAGACAACATTACTTTTGCAAATATTCGCAGTGTAAGCATAACAACTATTTCTAGAGTCCTGAAAAAAACATCAGGTAAGGATGAAACAGTTGTACACTGTGCCTTTTGAGAGGAACTCTGAACATGTCAAGCAACTCAGGAACCAATATGTCCAGGTAAGATCACAATAAAATACAGAACTGTTTTTGAACAAAACCCCACACAAAGAATTGTTTTAGGTAATGTTTACTACTGTAACAGCTTATGTTGCCTTGTGGATTTATTTTAGAGAGTCATGGAGATTGAAGGCAGGCAAACACCCCACATTTACATCTTTGTGGATGAGGCGGGTTTCAACCTGGCCAAAACACGGCGACGAGGAAGGAATGTGATTGGGAAGAGAGCCACAGTGGACGTCCCGGGGCAGAGGGGTGCCAACATCACAATGTGCGCAGCAATCTCCACTGATGGACTGCTGTTACACAAACCACTAATTGGGCCATACAACACTGAACGTCTTCTTGCGTTCCTGCATGATCTCTATGGAAGGGTTGTCCTAGGTGAGGAAAGGGATGCAGAGAGGAGAAATCC
>CM049381.1:1595921-1638421 GCA_026937815.1 Etheostoma perlongum
GTGTGTGTGTGTGTGTGTGATAGACGGAGCTCTGTGTGTGTGTGTGTGTGTGTGTGTGTGTGTGTGTGTGTGTGTGTGTGTGATAGACGGAGCTCTGTGTGTGTGTGTGTGTGTGTGTGTGTGTGTGTGATAGACGGAGCTCTGTGTGTGTGTGTGTGTGTGTGTGTGTGTGTGTGTGTGTGTGTGTGTGTGTGATAGACGGAGCTCTGTGTGTGTGTGTGTGTGTGTGTGTGTGTGTGTGTGTGTGTGTGTGTGTGATAGACGGAGCTCTGTGTGTGTGTGTGTGTGTGTGTGTGTGTGTGTGTGTGTGTGTGTGTGTGTGATAGACGGAGCTGTGTGTGTGTGTGTGTGTGTGTGTGTGTGTGTGTGTGTGTGATAGACGGAGCTGTGGCGCCTCCTGCTGGGAGAACAGGGACTGGCTTTTGTGTATTTATTGAACGAGACAAACATGCAGGTTTTATACTGAAAATAACTCATAACACATGAAAGTGTGTGTGTGTCTGTGTGTGTGTGAAACCAAGGGGTAAGGGGTAGGGGTGAAAACAATCATACATTGTGATTTCTGGATGTTTTTTTAGATTATGTCTCTCACAGTGGACATGCACCTACGATGACAATTTCAGACCCCTCCATGATTTCTAAGTGGGAGAACTTGCAAAATAGCAGCGTGTTCAAATACTTATTTTCCTCACTGTATGCATTTATATATTTATATATTTAATAGTTATTTTATGTTCACTTTGGTGGTGCAGAGGCAGATGGTCTTATCTGTGTAGTACTTAGGTCTGTTTGCAATACATATGTGTACACATGTATCATGTATACATACATATACACCATGTATACATACATATACACCATGTATACACATGTATCATGTATACATACATGTACACCCTGTATACATGGTGTGTTGTATATCTGTTTCAGTTATCACCGTTTTGAATGTCATTGATGTTCAGAAAAACATTTTGTTAACAAAAATTATTTATTGCCGATAAATTAAACATAACAGGCAAAGACATTACATAAAATGATGTTACAGAACTATTATCAACTATTAGAACCATACCTAACATGTCACACACATAAAAAGGCATCATATGTGTAAAACTAAAAAAATACACACAAGACCACAAACAAACACATTAACTACAGCTGTTCTGATATTTCAGACCAATCTGATGCTTGTTGGCCTCATATTTCATCAGTGTCCCATATCAAAACCAACAACAATATACAGGTGCATGAACAGGAATTAATTACAAATTATTACAATAATACAGTACAAATGCAATAATGAATGGGTACAACATGAACACATGATTTAGGAAACTTCTGCTCGTTTTCAGCCCCAAAGTGGATCAGCTGCTGTGTCCTCCTGTGTCCTCCTGTGTCCTCCTGTGTCCTCCTGTGTGATACAGGGCGGTATATGTAAAGCACGTAGCTATGTATCATAGACCGTTAATATTAATATATATATATATATATATATATACAGTCTATGCGATGTATACAGTCCATTCAAGGCAGAGAAATGCGGGACTGTTGTTCAAATCAACGTTAACGTTAGCGATTAGCGTTAGTGATTAGCGTTAGCATTGCAAGCTAGCGATTTTTAAAAACTTTCAGTTAGGAACATGGTTGCAGTATATATGTACAGGACTGTATAGACCACAAAACAAGACTGTCGTAACTTTTAAATCAATTATTTAAGCCGAAAATACATGTATGTGTCTCTCTGGTCGCTGGGCAGCCATTGTTGTTGCGTGTGTGTTTACAAGTGAGGTCTCACCCCTACCCCCGGTCTATCCCCTACCCCTCGGTCTATCCCCTACCCCCCGGTCTATCCCCTACCCCTCGGTCTATCCCCTACCCCTCGGTCTATCCCCTACCCCTCGGTCTCACCCCTACCCTCGGTCTATCCCCTACCCCTCGGTCTATCCCCTACCCCTACCCCGGTCTATCCCCTACCCCTCGGTCTCATCACCCCTACCCTCGGTCTCACCCCTACCCCTCGGGTCTCCCCTACCCCTCGGTCTCATCACCCCTACCCCTCGGTCTACCCCTACCCCTCGGTCTCACCCCCCCTACCCCGGTCGGTCTCATCCCCTACCCCCCTACCCCCTACCCCTCGGTCATCCCCTATCCCCTACCCCCCTATCCCCTACCCCTCGGTCTATCCCCTACCCCTCGGTCTCACCCCTACCCCTCGGTCTCCCCTACCCCTCGGTCTCACCCCTACCCCTCGGTCTCACCCCTACCCCTCGGTCTCATCCCCTACCCCTCGGTCACCCCTACCCCTCGGTCTATCCCTACCCCGGTCCATCGGTCTCACCCCTACCCCTCGGTCTCCCCCTACCCCTCGGTCTCATCCCTACCCCTCGGTCTCACCCCTACCCTCGGTCTCACCCCTACCCTCGGTCTCACCCCTACCCCTCGGTCTCCCCTACCCCTCGGTCCCCTACCCCTCGGTCTCATCCCCTACCCTCGGTCTCACCCCTACCCCCGGTCTCACCCCTACCCCGGTCTCACCCCTACCCCTCGGTCCCCTACCCCTCGGTCTCACCCCCGGTCTACCCCTACCCCTCGGTCTCACCCCACCCCCCTCTACCCCTACCCCTCGGTCTCACCCCCCTACCCCCTCGGTCTACCCCTACCCCTCGGTCTCACCCCCTACCCCTCGGTCTATCCCCTACCCCTCGGTCTCACCCCCTACCCCTCGGTCTATCCCTACCCCTCGGTCTACCCCTACCCCTCGGTCTCACCCCTCTACCCCCCTCGGTCTCATCCCCTACCCCTCGGTCTATCCCCCCCCTCGGTCTCCCCTACCCCCGGTCTCACCCCTACCCCTCGGTCTCACCCCTACCCCTCGGTCTCACCCCTACCCCTCGGTCTACCCCTACCCCTCGGTCTCCCCTACCCCTCGGTCTATCCCCTACCCCTCGGTCTCACCCCTACCCCTCGGTCTCACCCCTACCCTCGGGTCTACCCCCCCTACCCCTCGGTCTATCCCCCCCTCGGTCTCATCCCCTACCCCTCGGTCTCACCCCTACCCCTCGGTCTCACCCCTACCCCTCGGTCTCACCCCAACCCCTCGGTCTCACCCCTACCCCTCGGTCTCATCCCTACCCCTCGGTCTCACCCCTACCCCTCGGTCTATCCCCTACCCCTCGGTCTCACCCCTATCCCTCGGTCTATCCCCTACCCCCCTCACCCCTACCCCGGTCTCACCGCTACCCCTCGGTCTCATCCCTACCCTCGGTCTCACCCCCAGTCTATCCCCTACCCCTCGGTCTCACCCCTATCCCTCGGTCTCACCCCCGTCTATCCCCTCGGTCTCACCCCTACACCTCGGTCTCACCCCTACCCCTCGGTCTCACCCCTACCCCAGTTTCCAGCTCATTTCAGCTGTCAGTTAGGTATGAGGAAGTGTGTGTGTGTGTGTCTGTGTGCGTGTGAGAGTGTCTGTGTCTGTGTGTGTGTGTGTGTGTGTGTGTGTCTGGAGGAATTTCCCAGTTGTTGTCACGATCAGGAGAAATGTTAAACTGCTGACAACAACCTCCTCCTGTCTCCTTCTCTACATCCTCGGTTCCTCTCCTCAGCCCTTGGTTCTGCTCCTCGGTTCCTCTCCTTGGCCCTCGGTTCCTCTCCTCTGCCCTCCTCTCCTCTGCCCTCGGTTCCTCTCCTCTGCCCTCGGTTCCTCTCCTCTGCCCTCGGTTCCTCGGTTCCTCCTCTGCCCTCGGTTCCTCTCCTCTCCTTATATTTATTGAGTTTAGTGAGAGAAATATATCACGTATGTCTGTCTGTGTGTGTACGTGTCTGTGTGTGTATGTGAAATTGTATGTGTGTGTGTGTGTATATGTGTGTGTGTCTCTGTATGTGTCTGTGTGTGTGTGTCTGTCTGTGTGTGTGTATGTCTGTGTGCGTGTGTGTGTATGTCTGTGTGTGTGTGTGTGTGTGTGTATGTATGTGTATGTGTGTGTGTGAGTGAGTATGTGTGTGAGCGAGTGTGTGTGTGTGGTTCAGGGGTTTCCAGTGTGGGCGGGGCGAGGCTGCAGGGACACAAACCAGGAAGTAGAACTCTAGTCTCGTGTAGTTTCCAACACGTTCCTGTGGCGGATATAGAGGACGCAGAGCGCGCGGCGGCTGAGCACTTTAACCCGTGACCGCGTGTTCGAGCCCCGGCTGTCCGCGATGTGTGAGGCCGAGCTGCTGGACCTGAAACACGGCTGCAGTCCCGCGTGCCTCGGCGCGTATTCTCCGTCCGGTTCTCACGTCTTCCTGCTCCGCTCCCCGGAGGAAACGGACGGCTTTTCAGGCGCGTTTCAGAGCGCGTGCGCGTTTGACGTGCACGTGCTGGACTCCGGCTCCACCGCGGAGTGTTTGTACCGGCTCAAGCAGACTATTGACCGGCTGCACCTGAGCTCCATCCGGGTTCTTACGACCCCGCAGGTACGGTATCCTTAGAAACAGACCTGTGAAGAGTTTGTGTGTGTGCATGTCTCTGTGTGTGTGTGTCTGTGTGTCTGTGTGTCTGTGTGTGTATGTGTATGTGTCTCTCTGTGTGTGAGAGTGTGTGTCTGTGTGTGTATGTGTCTCTCAGTGTGTCTGTGTGTGAGAGTGTGTGTATGTGTCTCTCAGTGTGTCTGTGTGTGTGTGTGTATGTCTCTGTGTGTCTGTGTGTGTGTGTATGTGTCTCTGTGTGTGAGACTGTGTGTGTGTGTGTGTATGTGTCTCTGTGTGAGAGTGTGTGTCTGTGTGTGTATGTGTCTCTCAGTGTGTCTGTGTGTGAGAGTGTGTGTGTGTGTGTATATGTCTCTCAGTGTGTCTGTGTGTGAGAGTGTGTGTCTGTGTGTGTATGTGTCTCTGTGTGTGAGAGTGTGTGTGTGTATGTGTCTGTGTGTGTGACGTGTACGAAAATGTTGGAAAAAAGCGTCAAAAAGTGATAAAAAAAAAATTAATTTTCAGTTTTGACAACTCGAGGGTCCAAGTTCTTTTTACCGATTATTTTCTCCAAATGTTATAAAATAGACAAAACCCCAAATCCAGTGAGAGTAGAGACCTGATGATTAATGTACCGTGTGAGGAGCGTTGCTGGGAACTGTCCTCTGTACTTTATGGGACAATTTGGTGGAAAGAAACTTAAATTTCTGATATAGAAACCTTTTTGGAAAGGGGTCAAATGGACGTGAGGACATAAGGAGGGATGAAAAAGTATAAAAGGAGACAAAAATGTCAATAAAAGTGACAAAAATGTGAAGAAATGTCAAATAAAAGGACAAAAATTTGGAATAAAGTGACAAAAAGGGCAAATAAATGTCAAATAAAAGGACAAAATTGTGAAAAATGTCAAATAAAGAGACAAATGTAAAAAAACAACACTTTAAAATTTGGGGTTAAAACCCAGGAAAATGTCAGAAGGCTCAGAAAAAGTGACACAACCATCGGAGGAAAGACACAAAAGGGTCAAAAAAGACGACATAACGTTGATAAAAGGCTTTTATTTTGAAATTCTGACTTAGAAAAACAAAATAGAGGACACCTCGAGGGTTAAGATGTTAATTCATCAGAAGTGACCCCCCGCAGGGCCGGAACGTCCTGCGTCTCTACCAGCGCCAGCTGTTCACCGCCGTCTACACCTTCGATTACGTCACCTGTCCGAGCTGCGCAGGCCCCGCCCACCCGGACCCACCTGACTCACCTGGAGCAGCAGAAGAAGAAGTGGAGGAGGAAGTGTCTGTGTTTCTGCAGCAGCTGCCGGCGCTGAGAGGAGAACTCAGAGTCCTGAGGTCCACGCTGATCCCAGGTCAGAGTAGTAGTAGTAGTAGTAGTAGTTTTAGTAGTCTAGAAAAACAGCAAAGATGCTGATTCATGTAAAATCATCCCCCCTCTCTCCCTCCCCCCCCAGACTGTTTTGGTCATGGCTTCAGCACCCGTGGGGGGGGCGTGTCCTCCATCCCGACACTGTCCTCCCTGAACCTGTTCAGCAGCAGCCGGAGAAGGGATGCGGTCGCCGTGGTGACGGAGAACAGACGACGGCTGGCGGTCCACGCCGGCTTCCACCCGCAGCCGCTGCGTCTGGTCAAGGTAGCCCCCCGGCCCCCCAGGTTATAGTCAAGGTACCCCCCTCCCCCAGTGCCTGCCATTGTTATGTGTCCGTCTGCCCCCCCCCGTGTCTCCTGCAGGTGGACCACGGTAGTGACGTCTGGGTTGTGGGGAGCGCCGAGCCGGACAGCTACGACGCCATGGTAACAGACCAGGTGGGCATGGTGCTGGCCGCTCCGGGGGCCGACTGCATGCCTGTCCTGTTCGCCGACCCCGTGGCCAAGGTCATTGGCGCCGCTCACGCAGGTGACCGCTACCTACCAGATCAGCTGACCTGACTCGGAAATGTGTATATGCGTGTGTGTGTGTGTGCACGCATGTGTGTGTGTGTGTGTCTCTCTGTCTGTTTGTGTGGGTATGTGTGTTTGAGATTGTGTGTGTATGTATATGTGTGTGTGTGTGTGTGTGTGTGTGTGTGTGTGTGTGCTGGTAGATGTGTGTACGTATATGTGTGTGTGTGTGCGTGCTGGTAGATGAACATAGTGAAACATGAACTACTTATAAATGTACTTCCTGTTTCTCAGGTTGGAGAGGAACCCTGATGGGTGTTGCCGCAGCGACCGTGGACACCATGGTGAAGGGGTTTGGTTGCCGGGCAAGCGACATCGTGGTTGCCGTGGGCCCGTCGGTGGGGGCGTGCTGCTACACGATGGCGAGAGAGCAGGCGCTCGACTTCCAGCGCGTCCACCCGGCCTGCGTGGTCGACCCGGAGGCGGCGCGCCCGCATGTCGACATCCGCCTCGCCAACAGGTATCAAACCTGCTGCCGAGGCGCCCGGGATCACCTGGTACAGCGGGCACCCCATGTAGGCCCAGTCCTTGCCTGCGGGCCGCAGGTTCAAATCCGAGGCCCTTTGCCCCTTATGTCTGAAAATAAAGACCAATTAAAGCTGCAAGTGTCGGTGTGTATGTGCACGTGTGTGAGCTCATTAATATTCATGAGCTGGGTAAAGGATGCTGATAGCCAGGCTCTGATTGGCTAGCTGTTAGCCAATCAGACTCGAGCAGCTGAGCAGGTTGAATATTGAGGGCTGGCCCCGTGTCTGCGTTGTCCTGACCGAACCTCGTCTCCGTCCACAGGGTTCTGCTGCAGCGCGCCGGCGTCCTGCCCCAACACATCCACGACCACACGGAGGGGGGGCGGCCCAGTGTGACGCCCTGCACCGCGTGTCACCCCGGGGACTTCTTCTCCCACGTCAGAGACGGACTCAACTTCGGGACCCAGCTGGGTTTCCTGTGGATCAGGACGGCAGCAGAGACGCTCTGATTGGATGGACTGCAGGCCCTCCGGGACCAGGCCAGTGGCCTGGTCCCGCCCCCTGGCTTGGAGGGACGTTGGAAACATTGGGGGCTTTTGCCACCAGACTCCATGTAAATAATCACTACTTTTAGTGTGTATAGAGCAGCATATCTCCACCAGACTCCATGTAAATAATCACTACTTTTAGTGTATGTACCAGATCCATGTAAATAATCACTACTTTTAGCGTGTATAGAGCAGCATATCTCCACCAGACTCCATGTAAATAATCACTACTTTTAGCGTGTATAGAGCAGCATATCTCCACCAGACTCCATGTAAATAATCACCACTTTTGTGAATGAAGCATATCTTTTTTTAAATAAAACTTTTAGTGATTATCTCCACCAGACTCCATGGACTTTTCTGTATAGAGATATGCATATCTCCACCAGACTCCATGTAAATAATCACCACTGTGAATGAAGTGTATTTGTTTTTAAATAAAAGTAGTGATTATTTACATGGAGTCTGGTGGAGTTTCTATACACGCTAAAATGGATTATTTACATGTAGCCTGGTGGGGCTGTTTCTGTTTCTAGGATCTTACTTTTTAATTAAAAGGTCTATCTCTGTAGGGATCCATCCCATAATGTTGTCACACAATAATAATCTGAGGTTGTCATCGGCAACAACACAACTTTTAGCGGCCGCCGACTGATAAATACTGGACCAGCTGTTGTAATACGTGTCATAATGAATGATAACTGCATGTGTCAGTGTATAAAAGCAGATTAATGTGAATGTTAACTGCTGTTTGAGTTCCAGCTGAGTGGCTTTTATTTAAGGGACTAACTAATGATCAGCAGCTGCTCTTAAAGGCAGCACTAACGAGCAGTTCAGGTGCACAAGGGGGACGTAGGACAAACGGCCGCTGTGGGTTTATCTCAGTGTAACTCAGACACATGTAACCTGATAATAAATAAATATAATGTTCATTACTACATGATAATATATATATTTAACATCCTTTTCACTGTTCTTTTTAAGCTTTTATGATGATTTTTGACAGTTTATTGATCCTTTAATCGTGTTTTTGACCCAACATTTTGTTCTTTTTCTACACTGTTGACGTTTTTGTCAATTTTTATCCAATTCTTTTGTCACTTTACAAAACGTCAAAAAAGTGACTTTTTTTTTTTTTTTAAATTTGACTAAAATAATTAAGTGTTAGTCAAATTTGTTGGCCACTTTTTCAATTTTTCAATTTTTTGAACACTTTTCCAGAATTTTTTTTGTCACTTTTGATTGTTTTTTTCTTTTTCACATTTAAGATGTTTTGGGGATTTGTTTTACTTTTTCTGATTTGTCACTTTTTTCAGATTTTTTTTTTGCATTTTTCACTTTTCAGATTTTTTTCCCCCCAAGTTTTAGCATTTCAGTTTTTTCCGATTGTTTTGCATTTTTCACTTTTTTTGAATTTTTCACTTTTTCCGATTTTTTTCACTGTATTTGATTCTTTTACAAAAATGTTTTGTTGATTTTTTTCCTGCGTTTTTGTCGTCTCTTTTTCTAACAAAGCCCCAAAATGCATCAGTCAAAAAGCATTTTATTAAGTCAAAGTAGATCCGATTCACAGGAAACTAGCGGCTGTTTCCGCTCATCATTCACAAACATCTTCATAACAAAACATGGAATAATCTCCTGAAGCCCAGAGTCATTTTAGGGCCAAAAGTGGGTCAAACTCGCGGCCCGCGGCCCGGACACGGCCCAAACAGCCACAACACATTTGGACCAGTCGAGTTCTCTTACATTCACACCTTTCTGTGCCTGTTTCCCACATTATTTATATTTACAACTGAATATCTTCTTAAAAAAGTGGCACTGTGGCCGGGTTGCTCAGAGGTAGAGCGGGCGCACATGCACTGAGGTTTTATCGCCTGAATCTATTTTTATAGGTTCATTTTTTTTTTGTATCTGAATTTGTGACCCTTGAAAAATATTTATTGAAAGTCAGGTTTTTAAAATGGAAACCAAGAATCTTCATATTTAACTTTCAAAGAGAATTCAGAACCACTAAATTCAGATCCATGTTTTTCAAAATAAAAGATTTCAATATCAAGTATTCAGTGGCTGTTAAAGTTCAAAGACTTATGTCTCTTATTTGCTTCCATGGACTTGAACACACCGAGTTATTGTCCCTACATCTTCAGAAAGGGAATAAAAGGCTCCCCCCCCCCCCCCCGCCTTTAAGACATGTCCCCAAAGTGTCATATTTACATTTACAGGACCAGTTTTCAGCATTGAACTCTTTAAAAACAGACAGTTACAGCCTGCCGTCACCAGGGGTCAGCAGACACAGGAAGTAGGCTGCCCTTTCAGCATAAAAGTCTGGTTTAAAAAACACTGCCTGCCTTTGTCGGTCGTTGGGGGACAGCGTCCAGCTCGTCCAGTCTTCGGACCGAGAAAAAGACAGATGTTATTCTTTAGTCTTAAGGAAAGGAGACACAGAGTCCAGGATGATCCAGAGGGGAAGAAGCGCTGTGAATTCTGGGTAGAAAAGGCGGCACCAACGAGCCAATAAGAAGACAGATATCTTCCAGACGGATGTGATTGGTTGTTGTTGAGAAAGAGAGGATGAGCGGAGGAATGAAGGAGTGGAGAGGTTGTGTTTTACAAGGAACTCCTCTGAGACTTAAAGGTTTCTCTATAGAGCCACCCCCCCACAGGTTTTCTATAGACACCCCCTACATAGAGCCACCCCCCTACAGGTTTCTCTATAGACAGGTTTCTCTATAGACACCCCCCCACAGGTTTCTCTATAGAGCGCCCCTCCCCCCACAGGTTTCTCTATATAAAAGGTAAAATAACATAAATAAATTAACATAAAGTAGATTTTCTTATCTAAATTATTACTAAAAACTTGAGTACTCGCTGATAACGATATCAGTGTTTTAGGCTCTGGAACATCTCTACTCCGTGGTGTGTGTGTGTGTGTGTGTGTGTGTGTGTGTGTGTGTGTGTGTGTGTGTGTGTGTGTGTGTGTGTATCAGCTGCCGTTGCAGAGCAGCAGTCCGGCCACCAGGGGGAGCAGGTTGAGCAGCAGCAGCCACACAGTGATGACCAGACCTGGAGAGCTGGAGCACGGGTCTGTAAACAGAGACAGACAGACAGACAGAGAGACAGACAGACAGAGAGAGAGACAGACAGACAGATCAATAAACCTCATTTATAGGAAATTATACCTAATGTTTGAGTTAGAAAAGCAGAAATTAGGAATTATTGAGACTAAAATTAAAGGAATGGATGTTGATGATAATCACAGACTGGAATATGTCAACTTTTACTCAATACTATTTCAAAAACACTTCCATTTGTTTTACAATGCTATAAAATTGAATAAGACGCCCCAAAATTAATGAAAGTAGAGATTTGTACTTGGCAAAGAGCGTTGGGTGGAATCAACCATGTTGTTTTGGGGAATTAAAAAGAACATTGATATAGGACAACATGAAGACAACATGGGGACAACATGGGGACAACATGGGGACAACATGAAGACAACATGAGGACAACATGAGGACAACACGGGGGCAACACGAGGACAACACAAGGGCAACATGAGGGCAACATGAGGGCAACATGAGGGCAACATGAGGGCAACATGAGGGCAACATGAGGACAACATGGGGACAAAATGAGGACAACATGGGGACACCATGAGGTCAACAAGAGGGCAACATGGGGACAACATGAGGACAACATGAGGTCAACAAGAGGACACCATGAGGTCAACAAGAGGGCAACATGGGGACAACATGGGGACACCATGAGGTCAACAAGAGGGCAACATGGGGACAACATGAGGGCAACATGGGGACAACATGGGGACACCATGAGGTCAACAAGAGGGCAACATGGGGACAACATGAGGGCAACATGGGGACAACATGGGGACACCATGAGGTCAACAAGAGGGTAACATGAGGACAACATGAGGACAACATGGGGACAACATGAGGTCAACAAGAGGGATGAGGACAACATGAGGACAACATGGGGACAACATGGGGACACCATGAGGTCAACAAGAGGACACCATGAGGTCAACAAGAGGGCAACATGAGGACAACATGGGGACAACATGGGGACACCATGAGGTCAACAAGAGGGCAACATGGGGACAACATGGGGACACCATGAGGTCAACAAGAGGACAACATGATGTCAACAAGAGGGCAACATGAGGACAACATGAGGACAACATGGGGACAACATGGGGACAACATGAGGTCAACAAGTGGACACCATGACGTCAACAAGAGGGCAACATGGGGACAACATGGGGACACCACAGGTGGGGAGCACAACATGAGGACAACATGGGGACACCATGAGGTCAACAAGAGGGCAACATGAGGACAACAAGAGGGCAACATGGGGACAACATGGGGACACCATGAGGTCAACAAGAGGGCAACATAAGGACAACAAGAGGGCAACATGGGGACAACATGGGGACACCATGGTGTCAACAAGAGGGCAACATGAGGACAACAAGAGGACAACAAGAGGGCAACATGAGGGTTAAGTATTTAGTGGCTGTTAAAGTTTTTATGTCTCTTATTAGCTTCCATAGACAGGACGCTGACCAATGGGGGAGCTCCGTGTGGCGTTGTGGGGGGGCAGCTGGTCCGGGGGGGGCAGTCGTCACAGAAGTCGGAGCAGGCGGGGCAGATTAGGACGCCGTTGTAGACCCAGTCCCTGACACGCACGCTCACGCTCAGCTGCTGACCTTTACGCACACACAGGAAGGAGCGGTCCTGGACGAACACCACCAGGCCCCGGGAGGAGCACCGCACCTGCACAACACACACACACACACACACACACACACACACACACACACACACACACACACACACACACACACACACACACACACACACACACACACACACACACACACACACACACACACACACACACACACACACACTGAGTAGAGCAACACACACACACACACACACTATCCACCTATTCATCCATCTATCTATCTTTAACAAGGTGAAAGATCATGATTGATGTACATCCATCTTCATCAGCTCCAGATCCCGGGCTCCCAAGGCGTTCCCAGGCCAGGTTGGAGATATAATCCCTCCCCAGCTGGAGGTGCCTGGTCCACCTCCCTAGGGACACCCCCAGGAGGCATCCTTACCAGATACACAAACCACCTCAACTGGCTCCTTTGGACTTGAAGGAGCAGCGGGTCTACTCCGAGCTCCTCTCGGATGACTGAGCTTCTCACCCTGTTGCTAAGGGAGACGCCAGCCCCCCTCCTGAGGAGACCAGCCCCCCCTCCTTTATTGACACACTGACCTTGTAGCAGCCGGAGCCCCAGTCGGGGTAGGTCATCTTCCTGGTGCACTGCTCCATGACAAAGGCCGACTTCTGGTGCAGGCACACGGAGTCCGGTCCGTACTGCTCCGCCCCGCAGTTCCTCCACCAGTCTGCAACATGGACAGGGTTACACAGACACACACACACACACACACACACAGACACACACACAGACACACACACCTCTGGTATTTCCCCCCCCACCTGGCTGGTTCTGGGCCACCCTGCAGTACAAGTTCCTCTGGTATTCTCCCCCCCCCCCCACCTGGCTGGTTCTGGGCCACCCTGCAGTACAAGTTCCTCTGGTATTCCCCCCACCTGGCTGGTTGTGGGCCACCCTGCAGTACGAGTTCCTCTGGTATTCTCCCCCCACCTGGCTGGTTCTGGGCCACCCTGCAGTACGAGTTCCTCTGGTATTCTCCCCCCCCCACCTGGCTGGTTCTGGGCCACCCTGCAGTACGAGTTCCTCTGGTATTCTCCACTCAGGTGCCAGCTGAACTCCTGACTGAACGGACAGAAGTCGGCGATCTCCACGGCGCCGCCGTACATCGCCAGCTGATCGGAGGAGACGTCGGGGACGCTGTCAAAATACTGACACACACACACACACGTTTAGGTACACAAATTAACAACATAATGTATGTGTATGTATATACGTATGTGTGTATGTGTGGATATGTGTATATACTGTATGTGTGTGTATATGTGTGTATGTATATACAGTGAGGAAAATAAGTATTTGAACACCTGTCTATCAGCTAGAATTCTGACCCTCAAAGACCTGTTAGTCTGCCTTCAAAATGTCCACCTCCACTCCATTTATTATCCTAAATTAGATGCACCTGTTTTAGGTCGTTAGCTGCATAAAGACACCTGTCCACCCCATACAATCAGTAAGAATCCAACTACTAACATGGCCAAGACCAAAGAGCTGTCCAAAGAGTCCAGAGACAAAATTGTACACCTCCACAAGGCTGGAAAGGGCTACGGGGACATGTCCAAGCAGCTTGGTGAAAAAGGTCCACTGTTGGAGCAATCATTAGAAAATGGAAGAAGCTAAACATGACTGTCCATCTCCCTCGGACTGGATCTCCATGCAAGATCTCACCTCGTGGGGTCTCAATGATCCTAAGAAAGGTGAGAAATCAGCCCAGAACTACACGGGAGGAGCTGGTCCATGACCTGAAAAGAGCTGGGACCACCGTTTCCAAGGTTACTGTTGGTAATACACTAAGACGTCATGGTTTGAAATCATGCATGGCACGGAAGGTTCCCCTGCTTAAACCAGCACATGTCAAAGCCGTCTTAAGTTTGCCAATGACCATTTGGATGATCCAGAGGAGTCATGGGAGAAAGTCATGTGGTCAGATGAGACCAAAATAGAACATTTTTTTTGGTCATAATTCCACTAACCGTGTTTGGAGGAAGAAGAATGAAAGAGGACCATCCCAAGACCACCATCCCTACTGTGAAGCATGGGGGGTAGCATCATGCTTTGGGGGTGTTTTTCTGCACATGGGACAGGGCGACTGCACTGTATTAAGGAGAGGAGGACCGGGGCCATGTATTGGGAGATTTTGGGGAACAACCTCCTTCCCTCAGTTAGAGCATTGAAGATGGGTCGAGGCTGGGTCTTCCAACATGACAATGACCCGAAGCACACAGCCAGGAGAACCAAGGAGGGCTCTGGAAGAAGCAGATCAAGGTTCTGGCGTGGCCTAGCCAGTCTCCAGACCTAAACCCAATAGAGAATCTTTGAGGGAGCTCAAACTCCGTGTTTCTCAGCGACAGCCCAGAAACCTGACTGTTCTAGAGAAGATCTGTGTGGGGAGTGGGCCAAAATCCCTTCTGCAGTGTGTCAAACCTGGTGAAGAACTACAGGAAACGTTTGACCTCTGGAACTGCAAACAAAGGCTACTGTACCAAATATTAACATTGATTTTCTCAGGTGTTCAAATACTTATTTGCAGCTGTATCATACAAATAAATAGTTATAAAATCATACATTGTGATTTCTGGATATTTTTTTAGATTATGTCTCTCACAGTGGACATGCACCTACGAGGACAATTTCAGACCCCTCCATGATTTCTAAGTGGGAGAACTTGCAAAATAGCAGCGTGTTCAAATACTTATTTTCCTCACTGTATGTGTGTGTATATACTGTATGTGTATATATATATATATATATATATATATATATATATATATATATATATATATATATATATATATATATATATATATATGTGTGTGTGTACCTGGTACTGCAGTGGCAGCTGCTGTGGGTATCTCTGCAGGTTGCAGACGGCCACGGCAAGCTGGTCCTGTCTGCAGGTGAGCTGCAGTGGAGACGCTCGCACCGTGTCGCAGTACGGAGTCACAGGGTGGCGCCTGCAACACAACACAACAACAACACAAAGAAGCTTAGATCAGGCCCAAAATAATCAAGACCGACCCTACCGAAGCATGCTGTGACACATTAAATTTGTCACCTACATTTCTATGATGCAGATGTATCGGTCAGGCTCTAGCAACAAGGACGAACAACAACCAGAGACGCAAAATAACACCCCAAAATGACATTTTTTTCATAATATGGGCACTTTAAGCTTTCTGTAAGTGTTATGTATTTATGATCTGCTCTAGCTTTTCCGACGTTTAAGACAGAGATATGGTGATAACAGTTTCAAAATGACGTAAAAACAGACGCAAAACTACCACACAGCGACTACAAAGAGACGCACAATGTACAGGAAGTGGCATTTTCTTTAAATTGGACGCCTGAACGCCTCCCAGCAAATACGCACACCTACAGTGCCTTGCGAAAGTATTCGGCCCCCTTGAACTTTTCAACCTTTTGACACATTTCAGGCTTCAAACATAAAGATGTAACATTTTTATTTTTTGTGAAGAATCAACAAGTGGGACACAATTGTGAAGTGGAACGAAATCTATTGGATATTTTAAACTTTTTTAGCAAATAAAAAACTGAAAAGTGGTGCGTGCAAAATGATTGGGCCCCCTTGCGTTAATACTTTGTAGAGCCACCTTTTGCTGCGATTACAGCTGCAGGTCGCTTGGGGTATGTCTCTATCAGTTTTGCACATCGAGAGACTGACATTCTTGCCCATTCTTCCTTGCAAAACAGCTGGAGCTCAGTGAGGTTGGATGGAGAGCGTTTGTGAACAGCAGTTTTCAGCTCTTTCCACAGATTCTCCATTGGATTCAGGTCTGGACTTTGACTTGGCCATTCTAACACCTGGATACGTTTATTTGTGAACCATTCCTTTGTGGATTTTGCTGTATGTTTGGGATCATTGTCTTGTTGGAAGATAAATCTCCGTCCCAGTTTCAGGTCTTTTGCAGACTCCAACAGGTTTTCATCCAGAATGGTCCTGTATTTGGCTGCATCCATCTTCCCCTCAATTTTAACCATCTTCCCTGTCCCTGCTGAAGAAAAGCAGGCCCAAACCATGATGCTGCCACCACCATGTTTGACAGTGGGGATGGTGTGTTGAGGGTGATGAGCTGTGTTGCTTTTACGCCAAACATATCGTTTTGCATTGTGGCCAAAAAGTTTGATTTTGGTTTCATCTGACCAGAGCACCTTCTTCCACATGTTTGGTGTGTCTCCCACGTGGCTTGTGGCAAACTTTAGACGAGACTTTTTATGGATATCTTTGAGAAATGGCTTTCTTCTTGCCACTCTTCCATAAAGGCCAGATTTGTGCAGTGTACGACTGATTGTTGTCCTATGGACAGACTCTCCCACCTCAGCTGTAGTTCTCTGCAGTTCATCCAGAGTGATCATGGTCCTCTTGGCTGCATCTCTGATCAGTCTTCTCCTTGTCTGAGCTGAAAGTTTAGAGGGACGGCCAGGTCTTGGTAGATTTGCAGTGGTCTGATACTCCTTCCATTTCAAAATGATCGCTTGCACAGTGCTCCTTGGGATGTTTAAAGCTTGGGAAATCTTTTGTATCCAAACCGGCTTTAAACTTCTCCACAACAGTATTACGGACCTGCCTGGTGTGTTCCTTGGTCTTCATGATGCTCTCTGCGCTTTCAACAGAACCCTGAGACTATCACAGAGCAGGTGCATTTATACAGAGACTTGATCACACACAGGTGGATTCTATTTATCACCATCAGTCATTTAGGACTACATTGGATCATTCAGAGATCCTCGCTGAACTTCTGGAGTGAGTTTGCTGCACTGAAAGTAAAGGGGCCCAATAATTTAGCACGCACCACTTTTCAGTTTTTTATTTGCTAAAAAAGTTTAAAATATCCAATAGATTTCGTTCCACTTCACAATTGTGTCCCACTTGTTGGTGATTCTTCACAAAAAATAAACATTTTATATCTTTATGTTTGAAGCCTGAAATGTGTCAAAAGGTTGAAAAGTTCAAGGGGGCCGAATACTTTCGGAAGGCACTGTAAGTCTTCCCCATATGGAGGGAAGTCAGACTCTGTATCAGCAGAAAATCCGATAATTAAAGAACTCGGATGAGACTACGAGTCTGGTAAGGCTGCTAGAGTCAATATTCTCTGAGAGAGTTATTATGAGTTATTTATATAATGATTATATTATTATTGTTATTATGAGTGTTAGGGTACGTCAGGTGACCTCTGCCTCTGTCGGTCCATCCAGAATTTGCAGCTCTTCATGACGAAGTCGCAGCCGAGGCCGCGGCCCCAGTCCAGCCGCTGGGCCAGGCTGTAGTTGGCCCGGTACCAGCCGCTGTCCTCCATGATGGCCAGCGTCAGCCGGGAGAAGACTCGGTTCTGGGTGTGAGAGCCCGTCATCGCCTCGTTCTGGACGAAGGGAAGAGGATGAGAAAAAAAAAAAAAAAAGACATGTTCATGTCTGGCCGCTTACATGGCCCATCCATTAGACCTTAGGGGTCCCCTAATACTGTATCTGAAGTCTCTTTTATATAGACCTTAGTGGTCCCTAATACTGTATCTGAAGTCTCTTTATATAGACCTTAGTGGTCCCTAATACTGTATCTGAAGTCTCTTTTATATAGACCTTAGTGGTCCCCTAATACTGTATCTGAAGTCTCTTTATATAGACCTTAGTGGTCCCTAATACTGTATCTAAAGTCTCTTTATATAGACCTTAGTGGTCCCTAATACTGTATCTGAAGTCTCTTTTATATAGACCTTAGTGGTCCCTAATACTGTATCTGAAGTCTCTTTTATATAGACCTTAGTGGTCCCTAATACTGTATCTGAAGTCTCTTTATATAGACCTTAGTGGTCCCCTAATACTGTATCTGAAGTCTCTTTTTATATAGACCTTAGTGGTCCCCTAATACTGTATCTGAAGTCTCTTTTATACAGACCTTAGTGGTCCCTTAATACTGTATCTGAAGTCTCTTTTATATAGACCTTAGTGGTCCCTAATACTGTATCTAAAGTCTCTTTATATAGACCTTAGTGGTCCCTTAATACTGTATCTGAAGTCTCTTTATATAGACCTTAGTGGTCCCTAATACTGTATCTGAAGTCTCTTTTATATAGACCTTAGTGGTCCCTAATACTGTATCTGAAGTCTCTTTTATATAGACCTTAGTGGTCCCTAATACTGTATCTGAAGTCTCTTTATATAGACCTTAGTGGTCCCCCTAATACTGTATCTAAAGTTTCTTTATATAGACCTTAGTGGTCCCTAATACTGTATCTGAAGTCTTTTTTATATAGACCTTAGTGGTCCCTAATACTGTATCTGAAGTCTCTTTATATAGACCTTAGTGGTCCCTAATACTGTATCTAAAGTCTCTTTATATAGACCTTAGTGGTCCCCTAATACTGTATCTGAAGTCTCTTTATATAGACCTTAATGGTCCCTAATACTGTATCTGAAGTCTCTTTTATATAGACCTTAGTGGTCCCTAATACTGTATCTGAAGTCTCTTTTATATAGACCTTACTGGTCCCTAATACTGTATCTGAAGTCTCTTTTATATAGACCTTAGTGGTCCCCTAATACTGTATCTGAAGTCTCTTTTATATAGACCTTAGTGGTCCCTAATACTGTATCTAAAGTCTCTTTATATACCCCTTAGTGGTCCCCTAATAATGTATCTGAAGTCTCTTTATATAGACCTTAGTGGTCCCTAATACTGTATCTGAAGTCTCTTTTATATAGACCTTAGTGGTCCCTAATACTGGATCTGAAGTCTCTTTATATAGACCTTAGTTGTCCCCTAATACTGTATCTGAAGTCTCTTTTATATAGACCTTAGTGGTCCCTAATACTGTATCTAAAGTCTCTTTATATAGACCTTAGTGGTCCCTAATACTGTATCTGAAGTCTCTTTTATATAGACCTTAGTGTTCCCTAATACTGTATCTGAAGTCTCTTTTATATAGATCTTAGTGGTCCCCTAATACTGTATCTGAAGTCTCTTTTATATAGACCTTAGTGGTCCCTAATACTGTATCTGAAGTCTCTTTATATAGACCTTAGTGGTCCCTAATACTGTATCTGAAGTCTCTTTATATAGACCTTAGTGGTCCCTAATACTGTATCTAAAGTCTCTTTATATAGACCTTAGTGGTCCCTAATACTGTATCTGAAGTCTCTTTTATATAGACCTTAGTGGTCCCTAATACTGTATCTGAAGTCTCTTTTATATAGACCTTAGTGGTCCCTAATACTGTATCTGAAGTCTCTTTATATAGACCTTAGTGGTCCCCTAATACTGTATCTGAAGTCTCTTTATATAGACCTTAGTGGTCCCCTAATACTGTATCTGAAGTCTCTTTTATACAGACCTTAGTGGTCCCTTAATACTGTATCTGAAGTCTCTTTTATATAGACCTTAGTGGTCCCTAATACTGTATCTAAAGTCTCTTTATATAGACCTTAGTGGTCCCTTAATACTGTATCTGAAGTCTCTTTATATAGACCTTAGTGGTCCCTAATACTGTATCTGAAGTCTCTTTTATATAGACCTTAGTGGTCCCTAATACTGTATCTGAAGTCTCTTTTATATAGACCTTAGTGGTCCCTAATACTGTATCTGAAGTCTCTTTATATAGACCTTAGTGGTCCCTAATACTGTATCTAAAGTTTCTTTATATAGACCTTAGTGGTCCCTAATACTGTATCTGAAGTCTCTTTATATAGACCTTAGTGGTCCCTAATACTGTATCTGAAGTCTCTTTATATAGACCTTAGTGGTCCCTAATACTGTATCTAAAGTCTCTTTATATAGACCTTAGTGGTCCCCTAATACTGTATCTGAAGTCTCTTTATATAGACCTTAATGGTCCCTAATACTGTATCTGAAGTCTCTTTTATATAGACCTTAGTGGTCCCTAATACTGTATCTGAAGTCTCTTTTATATAGACCTTACTGGTCCCTAATACTGTATCTGAAGTCTCTTTTATATAGACCTTAGTGGTCCCCTAATACTGTATCTGAAGTCTCTTTTATATAGACCTTAGTGGTCCCTAATACTGTATCTAAAGTCTCTTTATATAGACCTTAGTGGTCCCCTAATAATGTATCTGAAGTCTCTTTATATAGACCTTAGTGGTCCCTAATACTGTATCTGAAGTCTCTTTTATATAGACCTTAGTGGTCCCTAATACTGGATCTGAAGTCTCTTTATATAGACCTTAGTTGTCCCCTAATACTGTATCTGAAGTCTCTTTTATATAGACCTTAGTGGTCCCTAATACTGTATCTAAAGTCTCTTTATATAGACCTTAGTGGTCCCTAATACTGTATCTGAAGTCTCTTTTATATAGACCTTAGTGGTCCCTAATACTGGATCTGAAGTCTCTTTTATATAGACCTTAGTGGTCCCTAATACTGTATCTGAAGTCTCTTTTATATAGACCTTAGTGGTCCCTAATACTGTATCTGAAGTCTCTTTATATAGACCTTAGTGGTCCCTAATACTGTATCTGAAGTCTCTTTTATATAGACCTCAGTGGTCCCTAATACTGTATCTAAAGTTTCTTTATATAGACCTTAGTGGTCCCTAATACTGTATCTGAAGTCTCTTTTATATAGACCTTAGTGGTCCCTAATACTGTATCTAAAGTCTCTTTATATAGACCTTAGTGGTCCCTTAATACTGTATCTGAAGTCTCTTTATATAGACCTTAGTGGTCCCTAATACTGGATCTGAAGTCTCTTTTATATAGACCTTAGTGGTCCCTAATACTGTATCTGAAGTCTCTTTTATATAGACCTTAGTGGTCCCTAATACTGTATCTGAAGTCTCTTTATATAGAGCTTAGTGGTCCCTAATACTGTATCTAAAGTCTCTTTATATAGACCTTAGTGGTCCCTAATACTGTATCTAAAGTCTCTTTATATAGACCTTAGTGGTCCCTAATACTGTATCTAAAGTCTCTTTATATAGACCTTAGTGGTCCCTAATACTGTATCTGAAGTCTCTTTTATATAGACCTTAGTGGTCCCTAATACTGGATCTGAAGTCTCTTTTTATATAGACCTTAGTGGTCCCTAATACTGATCTGAAGTCTCTTTTATATAGACCTTAGTGGTCCCTAATACTGTATCTGAAGTCTCTTTTATATAGACCTTAGTGGTCCCTAATACTGTATCTGAAGTCTCTTTTATATAGACCTTAGTGGTCCCTAATACTGTATCTGAAGTCTCTTTTATATAGACCTTAGTGGTCCCTAATACTGTATCTAAAGTCTCTTTATATAGACCTTAGTGGTCCCTAATACTGTATCTGAAGTCTCTTTTATATAGACCTTAGTGGTCCCTAATACTGTATCTAAAGTCTCTTTTATATAGACCTTAGTGGTCCCCTAATAATGTATCTGAAGTCTCTTTATATAGACCTTAGTGGTCCCCTAATACTGTATCTGAAGTCTCTTTTATATAGACCTTAGTGGTCCCTAATACTGTATCTGAAGTCTCTTTTATATAGACCTTAGTGGTCCCTAATACTGGATCTGAAGTCTCTTTATATAGACCTTAGTTGTCCCCTAATACTGTATCTGAAGTCTCTTTTATATAGACCTTAGTGGTCCCCTAATACTGTATCTAAAGTCTCTTTATATAGACCTTAGTGGTCCCTAATACTGTATCTGAAGTCTCTTTTATATAGACCTTAGTGGTCCCTAATACTGGATCTGAAGTCTCTTTTATATAGACCTTAGTGGTCCCTAATACTGTATCTGAAGTCTCTTTTATATAGACCTTAGTGGTCCCTAATACTGTATCTAAAGTTTCTTTATATAGACCTTAGTGGTCCCTAATACTGTATCTGAAGTCTCTTTTATATAGACCTTAGTGGTCCCTAATACTGTATCTGAAGTCTCTTTATATAGACCTTAGTGGTCCCTAATACTGTATCTGAAGTCTCTTTTATATAGACCTTAGTGGTCCCCTAATACTGTATCTAAAGTTTCTTTTATATAGACCTTAGTGGTCCCTAATACTGTATCTGAAGTCTCTTTTATATAGACCTTAGTGGTCCCTAATACTGTATCTGAAGTCTCTTTTATATAGACCTTAGTGGTCCCTAATACTGGATCTGAAGTCTCTTTATATAGACCTTAGTCTATATAAAGAGACTAATACTGTATCTGAAGTCTCTTTTATATAGACCTTAGTGGTCCCTAATACTGGATCTGAAGTCTCTTTTATATAGACCTTAGTGGTCCCTAATACTGGATCTGAAGTCTCTTTTATATAGACCTTAGTGGTCCCTAATACTGGATCTGAAGTCTCTTTTATATAGACCTTAGTGGTCCCTAATACTGGATCTGAAGTCTCTTTTATATAGACCTTAGTGGTCCCTAATACTGGATCTGAAGGTGTGATTACCTCCAGCAGTCTCTTCTCCCAGTGGTTGAGTTCGGTCCCCGTCCCCCCCTGGTTCTCCAGCTCCATCCCCTCCAGGATGGGACAGTTAAAATGTCTCCGGGCCTCCTCCTGGAAACCACAACAGGATCCGGATCAATAGCTTAATTAAGCATAGTGTGTGTCCCTGTGTGTGTAACAAGCATAGTGTGTGTCCCTGTGTGTGTAACAAGCATAGTGTTTGTCCCTGTGTGTGTAACAAGCATAGTGTTTGTCCCTGTGTGTGTAGCAAGCATAGTGTGTGTCCCTGTGTGTGTAGCAAGCATAGTGTGTGTCCCTGTGTGTGTAGCAAGCATAGTGTGTGACCCTGTGTGTGTAACAAGCATAGTGTGTGACCCTGTGTGTGTAACAAGCATAGTGTGGGTCCCTGTGTGTGTAACAAGCATAGTGTGTGTCCCTGTGTGTGTAACAAGCATAGTGTGTGTCCCTGTGTGTGTAACAAGCATAGTGTGAGTCCCTGTGTGTGTAACAAGATAGTGTGTGTCCCTGTGTGTGTAACAAGCATAGTGTGAGTCCCTGTGTGTGTAACAAGATAGTGTGCGTCCCTGTGTGAGACGTTCAGAAACATTAAGGACTCACCACGACTCGGGGGGTGACCAGGACGAGCACCTGGTGTCGCACCATCACTCCTCCCCTGATGTCCCACAGCCGGCCGACCTGCCGGATCACAGCCTCACTCCACTGGTACAGACCCAGGACACACACACACACACACACACACACACACACACACACACAGAAACACACACCGAGAGAGAGACACACACAGACACGCGCACACCGACAGAGACGCGCACACCGACAGAGACACGCGCACACCCACACACAGAGACACGCGTACACCCACACACAGAGACACGCGCACACCCACACACAGAGACACGCGCACACCCACACACAGAGACACCCACACACAGAGACACCCCCCCACCCACACACACCCCCCACCCCCCCACCACCCCCACCCCCACACACACACACACACACACACACACACACACACACACACACACACACACACACACACACACACACACACACACACACACACACACACACACACACACACACACACACACACACACACACACACACACACACACACACACACACACACACACACACACACACACACACACACACACACACACACACACACACACACACACACACACACACACACACACACACACACACACACACACACACACACACACACACACACACACACACACACACGTCACCAGAGATATTACAGTGTGTAAATTACTTGGTTAGCGCTGCTGAGCATGACTCACCTCTCGTTGAAGGCCGGCAGGCCGCTGGTGAAGCGAGGAGTCAGAGGTCTGCCCTCATCGTCATGGTAGAAGGCAAACAGACCTGCTGAAAACCCCTGGTGGGGGGGAGGAGAGAGAGAAACGAAGAGGAAGAGAGAGAAAATTAATGAAAGTAGAGATTTGTACTTGGCAAAGATGTGTGGAATCAATCATGTTATTTTGGGGAATTAAAAAGAACATTGATATAGGACAACATGAAGACAACATGAGGACAACATGGGGACGACATGAGGACGACATGAAGACAACATGGGGACAACATGGGGACAACATGGGGACAACATGGGGACACCATTAGGACACCATTAGGACACCATGAGGACAACACAAGGACAACATGAGGACAACACGAGGGTTAAAAATCAAACATCTTCTAGACACTGAACATAAAAACAGACATTAAAGAAAGATGTTGGCACCAGAGCGTGGATGATCTCATGTTTGACGGTGGAGAGCATCCCTTCAAACTCCTGAGGCTGAGAGGAGATCATGGCCGGACACAGGTTGGCGTAGCCGGCGATCGGTCTGGGGGGCAGGGGGCGGGATCACAAAATCCAGACAGGTTTAACTATATATCTTTAAGCCAGAAATCTTCAACGGGGGGCGTGCCCTGATAGTACCTAGGTAAGGACTACTAGCCAGTCAGAAGCAGAGTATGAGGGCCCTGACAGTACCTAGTTAAGGACTACTAGCCAGTCAGAAGCAGAGTATGAGGGCCCTGACAGTACCTAGGTAAGGACTACTAGCCAGTCAGAAGCAGAGTATGAGGGTCCTGACAGTACCTAGGTAAGGACTACTAGCCAGTCAGAAGCAGAGTATGAGGGTCCAGACAGTACCTAGGTAAGGACTACTAGCCAGTCAGAAGCAGAGTATGAGGGCCCTGACAGTACCTAGGTAAGGACTACTAGCCAGTCAGAAGCAGACAGTACCTAGGTAAGGACTACTAGCCAGTCAGAAGCAGAGTATGAGGGCCCTGACAGTACCTAGGTAAGGACTACTAGCCAGTCAGAAGCAGAGTATGAGGGTCCTGACAGTACCTAGGTAAGGACTACTAGCCAGTCAGAAGCAGAGTATGAGGGTCCTGACAGTACCTAGGTAAGGACTACTAGCCAGTCAGAAGCAGAGTATGAGGGTCCTGACAGTACCTAGGTAAGGACTACTAGCCAGTCAGAAGCAGAGTATGAGGGTCCTGACAGTACCTAGGTAAGGACTACTAGCCAGTCAGAAGCAGAGTATGAGGGTCCTGACAGTACCTAGGTAAGGACTACTAGCCAGTCAGGAGCAGAGTATGAGGGCCCTGACAGTACCTAGGTAAGGACTACTAGCCAGTCAGGAGCAGAGTATGAGGGCCCTGACAGTACCTAGGTAAGGACTACTAGCCAGTCAGAAGCAGAGTATGAGGGGCCCTGACAGTACCTAGGTAAGGACTACTAGCCAGTCAGAAGCAGAGTATGAGGGTCCTGACAGTACCTAGGTAAGGACTACTAGCCAGTCAGAAGCAGAGTATGAGGGCCCTGACAGTACCTAGGTAAGGACTACTAGCCAGTCAGAAGCAGAGTATGAGGGTCCTGACAGTACCTAGGTAAGGACTACTAGCCAGTCAGAAGCAGAGTATGAGGGTCCAGACAGTACCTAGGTAAGGACTACTAGCCAGTCAGAAGCAGAGTATGAGGGCCCTGACAGTACCTAGGTAAGGACTACTAGTCAGTCAGAAGCAGAGTATGAGGGTCCTGACAGTACCTAGGTAAGGACTACTAGCCAGTCAGAAGCAGAGTATGAGGACCCTGACAGTACCTAGGTAAGGACTACTAGCCAGTCAGAAGCAGAGTATGAGGGTCCTGACAGTACCTAGGTAAGGACTACTAGCCAGTCAGAAGCAGAGTATGAGGGCCCTGAAAGTACCTAGGTAAGGACTACTAGCCAGTCAGAAGCAGAGTATGAGGGCCCTGACAGTACCTAGGTAAGGACTACTAGCCAGTCAGAAGCAGAGTATGAGGGTCCTGACAGTACCTAGGTAAGGACTACTAGCCAGTCAGAAGCAGAGTATGAGGGCCCTGACAGTACCTAGGTAAGGACTACTAGCCAGTCAGAAGCAGAGTATGAGGGCCCTGAAAGTACCTAGGTAAGGACTACTAGCCAGTCAGAAGCAGAGTATGAGGGCCCTGACAGTACCTAGGTAAGGACTACTAGCCAGTCAGAAGCAGAGTATGAGGGTCCTGACAGTACCTAGGTAAGGACTACTAGCCAGTCAGAAGCAGAGTATGAGGGTCCTGACAGTACCTAGGTAAGGACTACTAGCCAGTCAGGAGCAGAGTATGAGGGCCCTGACAGTACCTAGGTAAGGACTACTAGCCAGTCAGGAGCAGAGTATGAGGGCCCTGACAGTACCTAGGTAAGGACTACTAGCCAGTCAGAAGCAGAGTATGAGGGTCCTGACAGTACCTAGGTAAGGACTACTAGCCAGTCAGAAGCAGAGTATGAGGGTCCAGACAGTACCTAGGTAAGGACTACTAGTCAGTCAGAAGCAGAGTATGAGGTCCTGACAGTACCTAGGTAAGGACTACTAGCCAGTCAGAAGCAGAGTATGAGGGCCCTGACAGTACCTAGGTAAGGACTACTAGCCAGTCAGGAGCAGAGTATGAGGGCCCTGACAGTACCTAGGTAAGGACTACTAGCCAGTCAGAAGCAGAGTTTGAGGGCCCTGGCAGTACCTAGGTAAGGACTACTAGCCAGTCAGAAGCAGAGTATGAGGGTCCTGACAGTACCTAGGTAAGGACTACTAGCCAGTCAGAAGCAGAGTATGAGGGCCCTGACAGTACCTAGGTAAGGACTACTAGCCAGTCAGAAGCAGAGTATGAGGGTCCTGACAGTACCTAGGTAAGGACTACTAGCCAGTCAGAAGCAGAGTATGAGGGTCCTGACAGTACCTAGGTAAGGACTACTAGCCAGTCAGAAGCAGAGTATGGGGGCCCTGACAGTACCTAGGTAAGGACTACTAGCCAGTCAGGAGCAGAGTATGAGGGTCCTGACAGTACCTAGGTAAGGACTACTAGCCAGTCAGAAGCAGAGTATGAGGGTCCTGACAGTACCTAGGTAAGGACTACTAGCCAGTCAGAAGCAGAGTATGAGGGTCCTGACAGTACCTAGGTAAGGACTACTAGCCAGTCAGAAGCAGAGTATGAGGGTCCTGACAGTACCTAGGTAAGGACTACTAGCCAGTCAGAAGCAGAGTATGAGGGCCCTGACAGTACCTAGGTAAGGACTACTAGCCAGTCAGAAGCAGAGTATGAGGGTCCTGACAGTACCTAGGTAAGGACTACTAGCCAGTCAGAAGCAGAGTATGAGGGTCCTGACAGTACCTAGGTAAGGACTACTAGCCAGTCAGAAGCAGAGTATGAGGGTCCTGACAGTACCTAGGTAAGGACTACTAGCCAGTCAGAAGCAGAGTATGAGGGTCCTGACAGTACCTAGGTAAGGACTACTAGCCAGTCAGAAGCAGAGTATGAGGGTCCTGACAGTACCTAGGTAAGGACTACTAGCCAGTCAGAAGCAGAGTATGAGGGTCCTGACAGTACCTAGGTAAGGTAAGTAACACGAGTAACATTCTGTGTGTGTGTGTGTGTGTGTATGTATATATGTATGTATGTCTATGTCTGTGTGTCTACTGTATGTATGTGTGTGCATGTGTGTCTCTGTGTGTGTGTGTGTGTGTGTGTGTGTCTACTGTATGTATGTGTGTATATGTGTGTGTGAGTGTGTGTGTGTGTGTGTCTGTGTCTGTGTGTGTGTGTGTGTGTCCCACCTGTCCAGCTCCGCCTCCAGCTGGCAGTACGCGGCGTAGGCCACGATGTTCTCCTGCCCGCAGCGCTCGGTGGTGATGCCGCTGACGTAGAGCACGAAGTCGGAGCCGCCCACTCCGGGGCCGTCTGGGGGCCCAACGGGGCCGCAGGACTTCCCCGACTCACTGCACACCTTGCATTGCTATGGGGGGGGGGCACAGAGACATCGGACAGAGACACTCGTCACCTGAAAAAAATACAGATGATTACAGCTGCAAAGATTTATCACTAAGGTAACCAATCAACAGCTGTTTTAATAACTTATTCATTCATTTCTGTAATACTAAGTTATTAACTTAAGTGTTACAGTTATTTTTGGAATTTATGGTCAATAAACCTCATTTATAGGAAATTATACCTAATGTTTGAGTTAGAAAAGCAGAAATTAGGAATTATTGAGACTAAAATTAAAGGAATGGATGTTGATGATAATCACAGACTGGAATATGTCAACTTTTACTCAATACTATTTCAAAAAGTCGTAAAAACATTTGAAAAAAGTCAGAATAATACAGAGAAATAAAGTTGTAAAAACTTTTGAAAAAGTCGGAATATTACGGGAAAAGGTCGGAAAATCACGGGAAAAAGTCGGAATATTACGGAGAAATAAAATCGTAAAAACGTTTGAAAAAGTCGGAATATTACGGGAAAAGGTTGGAATATTACGGGAAAAGTCGGAATATATAAGAGAAATAAAATCGTAAAAACTTTTGAAAAAGTCAGAATATTACGGGAAAAAGTTGGAATATTACGGGAAAAAAGAAATAAAGTCGTAAAAAGTTGGAATATTACGGAGAAATAAAGTCGTAAAAAGTTGGAATATTAAAGAGAAATAAAATTGTAAAAACATTTGAAAAAGTCGGAATATTACGGGAAAAAGTTGGAATATTACGGAGAAATAAAGTCGTAAAAAGTTGGAATATTAAAGAGAAATAAAATCGTAAAAACGTTTGAAAAAGTCGGAATATTACGGGAAAAAGTTGAAATATTACGGAGAAATAAAGTCTAAGGCGTTGATGCTTCCTGACCTGCAGGTGGTGCTGTGGCACGACGACGGGCCCGCACCGCGTGACGTTGGCGCAGGCGTCTTGGCAGTAGCGGTGGGGGTCATCTCTCTTCCTCAGGTACTGGTTGGTTGAACATTGTCTGGGACGACGGGGACAACAAGGACGACGTTAATCATGTCCTCAATTACTACAGACTAGAGCCCGACGATGAAGGATTTTATCTGGTGGACAGATGCAACACCATCACTAACAGGGACGTTGTAGAGCGTCCTCTGGCGGACAGACTATGCAACACCATCACTAACAGGGATGTTGTAGAGCGTCCTCGGGCGGACAGACTATGCAACACCATCACTAACAGGGACGTTGTAGAGCGTCCTCTGGTGGACAGACTATGCAATGCCATCACTAACAGGGACGTTGTAGAGCGGGATTTTGGCCCACTCCTCCACACAGATCTTCTCTAGATCAGTCAGGTTTCTGGGCTGTCGCTGAGAAACACGGAGTTTGAGCTCCCTCCAAAGATTCTCTATTGGGTTCAGGTCTGGAGACTAGCTAGGCCACGCCAGAACCTTGATCTGCTTCTTCCAGAGCCCCTCCTTGGTTCTCCTGACTGTGTGCTTCGGGTCATTGTCATGTTGGAAGACCCAGCCTCGACCCATCTTCAATGCTCTAACTGAGGGAAGGAGGTTGTTCCCCAAAATCTCCCAATACATGGCCCCGGTCCTCCTCTCCTTAATACAGTGCAGTCGCCCTGTCCCATGTGCAGAAAAACACCCCCAAAGCATGATGCTACCACCCCATGGAGCCCCAGTCCGAGGGAGATGGACAGTCATGTTTAGCTTCTTCCATTTTCTAATGATTGCTCCAACAGTGGACCTTTTTTCACCAAGCTGCTTGGACATTTCCCCGTAGTCTTTTCCAGCCTTGTGGAGGTGTAAAATTTAGTCTCTAGTGTCTTTGGACAGCTCTTTGGTCTTGGCCATGTTAGTAGTTGGATTCTTACTGATTGTACTGTACAGTGGACATGCACCTACGATGACAATTTCAGAACCCTCCATGATTTCGAAGTGGGAGAACTTACAAAATAGCAGGGTGTTCAAATACTTTTTAACTTATTTTCCTCACTGTATCTGTCTTTTCTCTTATCTTTGCTGTTGCAAACCTTCAATTGTGGGATAAATAAAGGTTTTCTTATCTATTGCGTGCAGAGGGAATTTGAATGACAACCGTTAGTCCCGCCCCTCGGATTGAGCCCAGCCAATGGGGAGCTCCCAGACTGTCAGGTATATAGTGTGTAGCTGTATACTAACACACACCTGCTGAGCAGCACGGGCCCCACCCGGCGCCTCACACTGAAGGCCCTCTGCAGGTAGTCGATGGCCGGAGGAAACAGCTTATCCTGAGGAAGAAACACACAACAAAGAAGTATTCAGAGGCTTTACTGCAGTAAAAGTACTGTAGAAATACTCTGTTACGAGTTAAAGTCCTGCATTGAGAGTTAGTGAAAGTATCCTCAGGACAATGTTGTTAAAGTATTAAAAGTAAAAGTACTCAATGCAAAAAGTATTTGACTTTTTCTTCAAAGTATTCAGACTTTTTTTGTCTTTATCATGAATATTCAACTTTTTTTCCACACAAAAATATTAAACTCTTTCCTCAAAATTCAGTTGTTTTCTCACAAATATTCAACTATTTTTCCAAAAAATATTAAACTTTTTTCCCTTTCATATATTTTATATATTGTAAATGTAACTGTACTGTTTCAGTACGATACTGTTTCATATCTTAACTTTGTAATTTTATACATTTTATTTATCTGAACTTTAATATATTTTGATGTTCTACTGTGAGAATAAAACTAATTATCATATTATTTTAGTGAGAACTCATAAATAACTAAAAATAACTAATGTTAGGGACATCTGGTTATGTTTTTTAAATTATATATATATATATATATATATACACTCACCGGCCACTTTATTAGGTACCCCATGCTAGTAACGGGTTGGACCCCCTTTTGCCTTCAGAACTGCCTCAATTCTTCGTGGCATAGATTCAACAAGGTGCTGGAAGCATTCCTCAGGGAGTTTGGTCCATATTGACATGATGGCATCACACAGTTGCCGCAGATTTGGCGGCTGCACATCCATGATGCGAATCTCCCGTTCCACCACATCCCAAAGATGCTCTATTGGATTGAGATCTGGTGACTGTGGAGGCCATTTGAGTACAGCGAACTCATTGTCATGTTCAAGAAACCAGTCTGAGATGATTCCAGCTTTATGACATGGCGCATTATCCTGCTGAAAGTAGCCATCAGAAGTTGGGAACATTGTGGTCATAAAGGGATGGACATGGTCAGCAACAATACTCAGGTAGGCTGTGGCGTTGCAACGATGGTCAATTGGTACCAAGGGGCCCAAAGAGTGCCAAGAAAATATTCCCCACACCATGACACCACCACCACCAGCCTGAACCGTTGATACAAGGCAGGATGGATCCATGCTTTCATGTTGTAGCGCCAAATTCTGACCCTACCATCCGAATGTCGCAGCAGAAATCGAGACTCATCAGACCAGGCAACGTTTTTCCAATCTTCTATTGTCCAATTTCGATGAGCTTGTGCAAATTGTAGCCTCAGTTTCCTGTTCTTAGCTGGAAGGAGTGGCACCCGGTGTGGTCTTCTGCTGCTGTAGCCCATCTGCCTCAAAGTTCGACGTACTGTGCGTTCAGAGATGCTCTTCTGCCCACCTTGGTTGTAACGGGTGGTAATTTGAGTCACTGTTGCCCTTCTATCAGCTCGAACCAGTCTGGCCATTCTCCTCTGACCTCTGGCATCAACAAGGCATTTCCGCCCACAGAACTGCCGCTCACTGGATGTTTTTTCTTTTTCGGACCATTCTCTGTAAACCCTAGAGATGGTTGTGCGTGAAAATCCCAGTAGATTAGCAGTTTCTGAAATACTCAGACCAGCCCTTCTGGCACCAACAACCATGCCACGTTCAAAGTCACTCAAATCACCTTTCTTCCCCATACTGATGCTCGGTTTGAACTGCAGGAGATTGTCTTGACCATGTCTACATGCCTAAATGCACTGAGTTGCCGCCATGTGATTGGCTGCTTAGAAATTAAGTGTTAACGAGCAGTTGGACAGGTGTACCTAATAAAGTGGCCGGTGAGTGTATATCGGAATATCAGATTATTAAATAACCAAATATTCTTATCGGTATCGGCCTTAAAAATCCTTCATGGGTCAGGCTCTAGCAGAGATGCCCACCCCTACTGTGTGTGGGTGTGTGTGTGTGTGTGTGTGTCTGTCTGTGTCTGTGTGTGTGTCTGTGTCTGTCTGTGTGTGTGTCTGTGTGTGTGTGTGTGTAGATGTTCCTCACCTTCACCAGTCTCCTCTTGTCTGCAGGAAGCCTGTGGAGAGAGGGCAGAGAGTGGAGCTTAATGCAGAGATAGTGTGTGTGTGTGTGTGTGTGTGTGTGTGTGTGTGTGTGTGTGTGTGTGTGTGTGTGTGTGTGTGTGTGTGTGTGTGTGTGTGTGTGGACACAGACAGAGTGCGGCTGCAGCAGGTGTTGTGAGCGTCTTACTGGTCCACGCTGTGGTCGTAGATGATCTTTATCTTCAGCTGAAGGTCGTCGGGGAAGCTCCTCTTCGTCAGGCGCTCAGGCTTCAGGTGCACGTGGTGGACGAGCTGAATGGAGACGGAGACAGATGACAAAGACGTTCACACACACACACACACACACACACACACACACAGAGTGACACACACAGACAGACACACACTCACACAGAGACAGACACACACAGAAACACATATACACACTCACAGACACAAACACAAAGAAACACACACACACAAACAGAGTCAGACACACAAACAGACACACACACATACACACTCACAGACACAAACACAAAGAAACACACACATACAGACACTCAGCAACGCACACACAGACAGAGACTTAGCTAAAACTAATTCAGTCTCATACAACAGTCCTTTAATAAATCCTCCTCAATGCAGATTTTAGTTCATGTTAGATTCGCTTTTATTCTGAAGAAACCTATCCGGAAGTCATGTTTTGTTGTTGCTAGGGGAACAGAGGCAAAGCTGAACCGGTATACTGATCATTCAATGAATAAATAAATCCAAGTAACGTTACTTATATTGTAATTATTGCCATTTAACACAGTACACATTCAGTAGTAGCATCGTTTTAGTATGTTAGCAGTAAACAAATACATAAAACAAGATAAAACTAATGAAAATATTTGAAAAACACAACTTAAAAGGCATTGCACGCGGTAACCGTATTAGCCTTTTTTAAAAGTTAAAGTGTTATAGTGCTCAGTCCTTAACAGCTACAGTTTAGCCCACAAATAGCGTTAAAGAAATACATTAAGTAGCCGCTACAGCTAGCATGCTAGCTAGCTAGCTTATCAGGTAGCTAGCTAGAAGGGATACAGCTACGGGCGGAAGTTACGCAGCATTACGCGATATCTAGGCTAATTTACTCATATTTTTTATAATTTCAGACAGAAAACGCGTGTAAGTTCCTCATGAGCGTTTTAATCAAAACCACGATGTTTTTCCTACACTTAACTAGTCGTAAGCCTAAACTAACTTAACTGTCGTCGCCATAACGTTAGCTGTATCCATTCTAGCCTCAGTCGTCCGCTGCCACAGTACTCGGCTAACGTTAGCTGTATCCCATTTAGCCTCAACCATCCGATGCCATTGAATCAGCTAACGTTAGCTGTATCCATTCTAGCCTCAACCATCCGATGCCATAGAATCAGCTAACGTTAGCTGTATCCATTCTAGCCTAAAGCCATAGCTACAGCTAACGTTAGCTGTATCCCTTCTAGTCCCAACCGTCCGCTGCCATAGCTACAGCTAACGTTAGCTGTATCCCTTCTAGTCCCAACCGTCCGCTGCCATAGCTACAGCTAGCCAAGTTAGCTTGGTTTAGGGGCTTACCTCTTCGGGAGGCGGGACCCGGTGTTTGCACGGTCCATGGCAACTCACTGACACAGCCAAGATGGAGAGGACAAGGACGGGGCCGAGGAACCAGGACACGGACGGCTTGCCATCCCCGCTCAGCCTCGGCTCCATCCTCCGACCAGCGGGGCTCGGCAGCCCGACGTCAACAGAACCTCCGCCGGCCCGGTCCCCTCGGCGCTAGGGTCATTCATCGCTCGCAGGGGGAATCAGAAGATGTTTCGCATCCCCGCAAGAAACAAACACACATCCGGAGGAGGTTAGATGTGAAGAGACAGCAGTGGAGGAGAAACACCGGTGAGACTTGGATTCTCTAGATTTAACCTAGCTACCCTGCCAGCTGGTTGGTGCTCCGGAGATCGTCTGTTTTAGAGATGACTCACTCAGGAGAAAACATGTCAGCGCGGAGCTACAAAGATCGTCTAGTAACAAGAGGACTCACTCACATGCTGTTGTTGCGCCCGGGTGTGCAGATAGTTATCTGACACACACACACGCACACACACATTTTGATACGCACACACCTATACACACAGAGACACACACAAACATACAAAGACACACACGCGCACACACCTATACACACAGAGACACACACAAACATACAAAGACACACACACGCACACACACCTATACACACAGACATAAACAAACATACATAGACACGCCCAAACAGACACACATACACACACAGTGTTGTGTGTTGATAGTTTGTAAGGAAGTGTCCCTTTCTGTGTTAGACAGTGGCGTCCTGGTTGCCACGGCGACCTCTCTGAGGGTATAAGTACCACAATACTGTAGGTCAGGGGTCTTCAACAGGGGGTCCGCAACCCCTAGGGGGTCCGCGGAGGTACTGCATGGGGGTTGCGAAATTTTGGTTGATTAGACTTTTTTTTATATCCCCCTGCAATTTTCAATCAGAGACAACCTCCATACGTCCAAGGTTAGACAAGTTGTGTGCTACTCATCAGGGTCAGACATCTCACTAATGTGGGAGTATGTATGCCATCCATAGATGGTTTGAGGATTCACTTCCCATACTACATGTATGTTTAAAATTAAAACATGAATCTGTCAGTTATGTTAATAGTTCAGTATTGTATGCAATATAACAGGTATGTTTATGCATGCCAGTGGCACTAACAAGCATCACTTATTTTCCTTTTCACATTTATGTTTTAAAAATGTCCATTTGAATAGCTTTTATGCATGATTACATGCAATTGACAGACATTGTTGATCTTGGCAGGTATCAGTTTATTGTGTTATGTTTATAAATGGCAGTGGCATGGCCGCCCTACTCACTGGGCCTCGCACATGTTTAAAATAAAAACATCAATATATGAACCTGTGTATTATTTGAGTATCTTAGTATTGAATGCACAATAACAAGGTACATTTACACATGGCACTATAGGACCAGTTTGATATAACACAATTTTATACAATATATATAATTAGGGGGTCCCCGCTCCATCTCGCCATCAGTTTGGGGGTCCTTGGCCTGGAAAACGTTGAAGACCCCTGCTGTAGGTGAAGGCTGCTCTGTGTTCAGACTCAGGTCCGAAAGTACAAGGAGTTGGTTGTGTGTGTGTGTGTGTGTGTGTGTGTGTGTGTGTGTGTGTTTCAAAATGTCCGACATTTATACACAAATAGAAAATACTCTTAATATAAAACACAGACTCAATCGCCAGTCACATCGGTGTATCTGATGTAGGCTGGGCCAGAGGCCAGCTGCACCAATCACATCGGTGTATCTGATGTAGGCGGGGCCGGAGGCCAGCTGCACCAATCACATTGGTGTATCTGATGTAGGCGGGGCCAGTTTTTTGTAGTTATTAAGTTTAATATGACACAGAAACAGGAAGGTCTCTCTACTCATACATGTAGGTTATAGTTTAACAATCACAGTAGATATTAATAATAAAACAACATCTGGAGACCTGCTCCAACAACAAAAAACATTTAATACAAGAAAACACGTTTTATGTCTGCCAGCAGATATGAGTGATGTCATTCCCCCTTCTCATTCCCCCTGCTCTGGCGTTTCCCTCTCTCATTCCTCCTGTTCTGGTGTTCCCCCTCTCATTCCCCCTGCTCTGGTGTTTCCCCTCTCATTCCCCCTGCTCTGGTGTTTCCCCTCTCATTCCCCTGTTCTGGTGTTTCCCCTCTCATTCCCCCTGCTCTGGTGTTTCCCCCTCTCATTCCCCCTGCTCTGGTGTTCCCCCTCTCATTCCCCCTGCTCTGGCGTTTCCCTCTCTCATTCCTCCTGTTCTGGTGTTTCCCCTCTCATTCCCCCTGCTCTGGTGTGTTTCCCCTCTCATTCCTCCTGTTCTGGTGTTTCCCCCTCTCATTCCCCCTGCTCTGGTGTTTCCCCTCTCATTCCCCCCCTGCTCTGGTGTTCCCCCTCTCATTCCCCCTGCTCTGGTGTTTCCCCTCTCATTCCCCCTGCTCTGGTGTTTCCCCTCTCATTCCCCCTGCTCTGGTGTTTCCCCTCTCATTCCCCCTGCTCTGGTGGTTCCCCCTCTCATTCCCCCTGCTCTGGTGTTCCCCCTCTCATTCCCCCTGCTCTGGTGTTTCCCCTCTCATTCCCCTGTTCTGTGTTTCCCCCCCTCTCATTCCCCCTGCTCTGGTGTTCCCCTCTCATTCCCCCTGCTCTGGTGTTTCCCCTCTCATTCCCCCTGCTCTGGTGTTTCCCTCTCTCATTCCCCCTGCTCTGGTGTTCCCCTCTCATTCCCCCTGCTCTGGTGTTTTCTCATTCTCCTGCTCTGGTGTTCCCCCTCTCATTCCCCCTGCTCTGGCCTTCCCCGTCTCATTCCCCCTGCTCTGTTGTTACCCCTGTCAGTCCCCCTCTCACTCCTCCATTTTTGGGGGAACCCCTGGACAGTAACAGGAGGAATGAGGGTCAAAAGAAGAAGTTTTTTTTTATTTTTAATGTCCATTTTTAAGCCACGCCTCAGTCCGTCTCCTCTCAGTTGTCTCAGGAACAGCCGGAGTAAAAACTACAGAGACAGACTGGAGGAGGCAGGGCCACGCAGTCACTAACCAATGGGAGGAGAGTGCAGATTTGAGTCGCTTGTGTGAGTGACATGCTTAGATTTAAACGGTTTACGACATAACTGTCATACTAAAATCCATGACATAATAAAGTTTTCTCTTTACAAACAATAACAGAAGATGGAAATCATCTCAGAAACGTTGTAGCTATCTGTGGTTGTTTGGTTGCTAACGTTAGCTCAAAACACCATTCAACTGACAGCCTTTATTGTATTTGATGCTAACTTGTAGCTAAGCTAGCAGTGAACCAACTTTGTTAAAGGTCCATTTTCACTGTGTCTGATCTGCACTCTCCTCTCATTGGGTAGTGACACACGTCATCACACCACAGAGTAAACCAGGGAATCGTGGGACACCTCGGCCCCGCCGGTCTTTGAGTCCGGCTGGGGGGTGTGGAGGGAGGGAAGGGAGGAGGAGGAGGAGGAGGGCGAGGAAGCGGCATTGTTTGGCGTCTCTGAGTCCTTTTGTCTCGCTCCGTGGTCCTCTCCGCTGGTGTCCCCGTGGTCGTCTCCGTCAGCTTCCTGTTGCAGGACGTTGTAGCGCTCCACCACGCAGTGCGCCGTGAGTCGGGCCTCCGGGTCGTGGTCCCAGCACTCGGTGACGGTGGAGCAGAAGACGCTCATCCCCTGGAGACAGAAGACACAAGGTGTAAAAGAGACTTCAGATACAGTATTAGGGACCACTAAGGTCTATATAAAAGAGACTTCAGATACAGTATTAGGGGACCACTAAGGTCTATATAAAAGAGACTTCAGATACAGTATTAGGGAACACTAAGGTCTATATAAAAGAGACTTCAGATACAGTATTAGGGACCACTAAGGTCTATATAAAAGAGACTTCAGATACAGTATTAGGGACCACTAAGGTCTATATAAAAGAGACTTCAGATACAGTATTAGGGGACCACTAAGGTCTATATAAAAGAGACTTCAGATACAGTATTAGGGACCACTAAGGTCTATATAAAAGAGACTTCAGATACAGTATTAGGGACCACTAAGGTCTATATAAAAGAGACTTCAGATACAGTATTAGGGGACCACTAAGGTCTATATAAAAGAGACTTCAGATACAGTATTAGGGACCACTAAGGTCTATATAAAAGAGACTTCAGATACAGTATTAGGGACCACTAAGGTCTATATAAAAGAGACTTCAGATACAGTATTAGGGACCACTAAGGTCTATATAAAGAGACTTCAGATACAGTATTAGGGGACCACTAAGGTCTATATAAAAGAGACTTCAGATACAGTATTAGGGGACCACTAAGGTCTAAATAAAAAGAGACTTCAGATACAGTATTAGGGGACCACTAAGGTCTATATAAAAGAGACTTCAGATACAGTATTAGGGGACCACTAAGGTCTATATAAAGAGACTTCAGATACAGTATTAGGGGCCCACTAAGGTCTATATAAAGAGACTTCAGATCCAGTATTAGGGGCCCACTAAGGTCTGTATAAAAGAGACTATATCTGTACATGTGTGTAGACAGGTGTGTACCTGGTGTTGTGTCTACAGGTGTGTACCTGGTGTTGTGTCCCAGGTGTGCACCTGGTGTTGTGTCCACAGGTGTGTACCTGGTGTTGTGTCAGGTGTGTACAGGTGTGTACCTGGTGTTGTGTCCACACCTGGTGTTGTGTCTACAGGTGTGTACCTGGTGTTGTGTCCACAGGTGTGTACCTTGAGTTGTGTCTACAGGTGTGTACCTGGTGTTGTGTCCACAGGTGTGTACCTGGCCACAAGTGTGTACCTGGTGTTGTGTCCACAGGTGTGTACCTGGTGTTGTGTCTACAGGTGTGTACCTGGTGTTGTGTCCACAGGTGTGTACCTGATGTTGTGTCCACAGGTGTGTACCTGGTGTTGTGTCCACAGGTGTGTACCTGGTGTTGTGTCTACAGGTGTGTACCTGGTGTTGTGTCTACAGGTGTGTACCTGGTGTTGTGTCCACAGGTGTGTACCTGGAGTTGTGTCCACAGGTGTGTACCTGGTGTTGTGTCCACAGATGTGTACCTGGTGTTGTGTCTACAGGTGTGTACCTGGTGTTGTGTCTACAGGTGTGTACCTGGTGTTGTGTCCATGCTGCGGGGATGTCCGGCCGTCCTCGGTCCCTCAGCACCAGGTCTCTCATGCTGTCCACACACGGCTGCTCGCACACTTTGGAGCCAAACGCCGGCTCATAGTTCTTCACCTCTACACACACATACACACACACACGCACACGGACACGCACACACACACACACACACACACACACACACACACACACACACACACAGACAGTTTAACACAGAGACAAACACATATACACATACACACACACATATACACACACACACACACACACACATTTTAACACACAAACAAAGACACAGAAACACACACATATATACATATACACACAAACACATACAAACATACATAGACACATTTACACACACACACAGACACACACGTATACACACACAGACACATGTACACAAACACACACACAGACACACACTCACGTATACACACACACACGTACACATACACACACACGCACACACACATGTATACACACACACAGACACACACACACATATGTATACACACACAGACACACACATATCTAAGAGGATCAGGGTGAGAGAGACTGATGGGAAAATTGCATTTTGTGGTTGGAAAACATCACATTTTCTTGAGGAAAATCCTTAATCCCCCCCCCCCCACCCACCCCCTCAACCCGCTACGTGAGTCCTCCTCAGACGGAGGGCAGGAGAAGAGAGGCTCGTACCCCCGATGGCGTGGCAGCGGGAGGCCATCTCCCAGTGCACCAGGGCCATGGAGTACACATCCATCTGCTTAAAGGCCTCCAGGTCCTCCAGGTTGACCCGGGACTCCAGCACCTCCGGGGCCATGTAGCGGGCCGTCCCCACCTGCAGAGAGACCAGAAACTACAAGATCCATCTCACACCACATACTGTTGGTTGGACTACGGTACCATTAAAACTCCGAACTCCGATTAAAGATCCGCTGATGGAGATCCGCTGATGCGGCTGTGTCGTTGGCAGTTAGGCGCGTCTGGACTACTTTTTTACGTTCACCTGTCCACTGTTGGCGTAGTCGTCGACGGTGAGCGAGAGGTCGAGTCGTAGCGCCAGACCGGGCTCTTCACCACGATGTTGCTGCTCTTCACACAGGGCACCCAAATAATACAGTTTATTATGGTAGATCAGGTCCCGGTGGGCAACCGGCACCTGCACCCAAATAATACAGTTTATTATGGTAGATCAGGTCCCGGTGGGCAACCGGCACCTGCCCCCAAATAATACAGTTTATTATGGTAGATCAGGTCCCGGTGGGCAACGCACCTGCACCCAAATTGCTGATCAGGTCTTCAGGTGGGCAACCGGCACCTGCACCCAAATAATACAGTTTATTATGGTAGATCAGGTCCCGGTGGGCAACCGGCACCTGCACCCAAATAATACAGCCTGGCTCATTGTTATGATAAAACTCCTCATGTTTCAATTTGTCTGAGAAAATAATTTATTTTATTTTAGAAAATAATTTATTTTTTGAGACAAATATTGATTTTTTGAGAGAAAAAATTGAATTTCTTGAGAATTTTTTTTGAGAAAATATATATATTTTTTTAAATAATTAAATTTTTTTGAGAATATAATTGATTGTTTTTGAGAAAAATATGCAATTTGTTTTAGAAAATAATTAAATATTTTTGAAAAATATATTTTTTTTGAGAAAATACCTCCTTCATTTCCAGAGATTAGACTGATTTACCTTCGGTATACCGCTGGGCGTTGTGTCGCTATGGAGATGAGCTACCCCTCTGGCGATGCTCGCTGCCATGGCAACAAGTTCCTCCCAGCTGAGTGTGTTTTCCGTGAGGAAGTCCTGCAGGTTCCCGAGGCTGTGATAGGCCAACACTAGCCAGTACTTCCTGAGCGGGGGCCCCTCTTCCGCCGCCAGGAATCGAACCACGTTGTCATGCTCCAGCTTGGCGTCGGAGTAGATGGAGCACTCGTTTCGCCACGAGGCGTACTCCACAGCCGGGAACACCTTCACCGCCACGGTTTCGTAGCTGTTGACTCCACCCGTCACGCCCTGCAGCAGGCGCGCCCTCCACACTTCAGCGAAGCGACCCTTCCCCACCAGGACCTCCAGCTTTATGGGCAGCAGGTCCGCCGGCGTCTCCTGCCGGTCCGGCATGTCGGTGTTGGGCAATGACACCTTGGGGTGGGGCTCCCCCGTCTTGCCTCCACCCCCGCCCTCCCCCCGAGCCCCCAGGCCACCTGGCAGGTTGAAGGCCCGGTACAGCTCTGGGGTGCGCTTGGTGGGCCAGGCGGGGCGGGCAGGAGGGCCCGGTTTGTCCGGGCGGTGCGTCCGGTAGAAGTAGAAGGCGGCGGTGGCGACTATGGCAACCAGGACAGGAGGCACCAAACTCACCACCACCACCGGGATCAGGTCTTTACTCTGCAGCTTGGAGAATCCTGGGGGGGCGGGGATATTCATCATCCATCCATTTATAGATTCATTGAACTATTCTGTCATTTCTCCTCATAGATAGAGAATAGAGAAATGGATCTATCTATCTGTCTATCTATCTATCTATCTATCTATTTATCTATCTATCTATCTATCCATCCATTCATCTATCCATCATCCATCCATCTATCTATCTATCTATCTATCCATCCATCCATCCATCCCCTAACTCACCGTGAGCTCCCTTGTCGAAGATGAGTTTGTCGTTGCACTCGTGTTCCCCACGGCAACCGCAGACCATCATGGCCCCGCCCTCGGCCGGCTGGGGGACCATGTGACACTCCCTGGAGGTGAAGTTGAGCAGCAGGCGGGGGTCCACGCCCTCTAGTGGCAGGGCGGGGTTATGACACATGGTGTGCACCGTCATTGTGTCGTTGTTCTTCCTCCTGAGAGAGAAGAGGAGCCGCCATCTTAGTTATTATTCATTATTCATTATTCAAAATATGTTGAACATGTTCAAAAATAAGTTTCATATTTTTTTGAAAAAGTTGAATATTTTTGAGAGAAAAAATTTTAGTCACTTTTTTCAACATATTTGTTGTTTTATTCTGCTTTTTTGTCTCTTTTTAAACAATATTTTTGAAAAATAAGTTGAAAAAGTCAAATATTTTTGAGTTTTATTTTTTAGTCACTAGTTTGAACACTTTTGTCACAATTTCGAAATTTTGGTAATTTATTTCAACACATTTTTTGTGTCCGGTGGCTGGTGTCCGGTGGCTGGTGTTTGGTGGCTGGATTCCGGTGGCTAGTGTTTGGTGGCTGGTGTCCGGTGGCTAGTGTTTGGTGACTGGAGTCCGGTGGCTAGTGTTTGGTGGCTGGTGTCCTGGTGGCTGAGTGTTTGGTGGCTGGTGTCTGGTTGGCTGGTGTTGGGTGGCTGGTGTCCGGTGGTGGCTGGTGTTTGGTGGCTTGTGTCCGGCGGCTGGTGTCCTGTGGCTGGTGTTTGGTGACTGGAGTCCGGTGGCTAGTGTTTGGTGGCTGGAGTCCGGTGGCTAATGTTTGGTGGCTGGTGTCCGGTGGCTAGTGTTTGGTGACTGGAGTCCGGTGGCTAGTGTTTGGTGGCTGGTGTCCGGCAG
>CM049381.1:1643421-1648421 GCA_026937815.1 Etheostoma perlongum
ACTCTCCACTGTTGTCTTTCTACATACTACTCTCTACTGTTGTCTCTCTCTACATACTACTCTCTACTGTTGTCTCTCTACATACTACTCTCTACTGTTGTCTCTACATACTACTCTCTACTGTTGTCTCTCTACATACTACTCTCTACTGTTGTCTCTACATACTACTCTCTACTGTTGTCTCTCTACATACTACTCTCTACTGTTGTCTCTCTACATACTACTCTCTACTGTTGTCTCTCTACATACTACTCTCTACTGTTGTCTCTCTACATACTACTCTCTACTGTTGTCTCTCTACATACTACTCTCTACTGTTGTCTCTCTACATACTACTCTCTACTGTTGTCTCTCTACATACTCTACTGTTGTCTCTCTACATACTACTCTCTACTGTTGTCTCTCTACATACTACTCTCTACTGCTGTCTCTCTACATACTACTCTCTACTGTTGTCTCTCTACATACTACTGCTGTCTCTCTACATACTACTCTCTACTGTTGTCTCTCTACATACTACTCTCTACTGTCTATCTCTACATACTACTCTCTACTGTTGTCTCTCTACATACTACTCTCTACTGTTGTCTCTCTACATACTACTCTCTACTGTTGTCTCTCTACATACTACTCTCTACTGCTGTCTCTCTACATACTACTCTCTGCTGTAGTCTCTCTACATACTACTCTCTACTGTTGTCTCTCTACATACTACTCTCTACTGTTGTCTCTCTACATACTACTCTCTACTGTTGTCTCTCTACATACTACTCTCTACTGTCTCTCTACATACTACTCTCTACTGCTGTCTCTCTCTCTACATACTACTCTCTGCTGTAGTCTCTACATACTACTCTCTACTGTTGTCTCTCTACATACTACTCTCTACTGTCGTCTCTCTACTGCTGTCTCTCTACATACTACTCTCTACTGCTGTCTCTCTACATACTACTCTCTACATACTACTCTCTACTGTTGTCTCTCTACATACTACTGTTGTCTCTCTACATACTACTCTCTACTGTTGTCTCTCTACATACTACTCTCTACTGTTGTCTCTCTACATACTACTCTCTACTGTTGTCTCTCTATGTCTGCTGTCTCTCTACATACTACTCTCTACTGTTGTCTCTCTCTCTACTACTACTGTTGTCTCTCTACATACACTCTCTACTCTACATACTACTCTACTGTTGTCTCTCTCTACATACTACATACTACTCTCCACTGCTGTCTCTCTACATACTACTCTCTACTTCTGTCTCTCTACATACTACTCTCTACTGTTGTCTCTCTACATATTACTCTTTACTGTTGTCTCTCTACATACTACTCTCTACTGTTGTCTCTACATACACTACTCTACTACTGTTGTCTCTCTACATACTACTCTCTACTGCTGTCTCTCTACATACTACTCTCTACTGCTGTCTCTCTACACACTACTCTCTACTGTCGTCTCTCTACTGCTGTCTCTCTACATACTACTCTCTACTGTTGTCTCTCTACATACTACTCTCTACATACTACTCTCTACTGCTGTCTCTCTACATACTACTCTCTACTGTTGTCTCTACATACTACTCTCTACTGTTGTCTCTCTACATACTACTCTCTACTGTTGTCTCTCTACATATTACTCTCTACTGTCGTCTCTCTACATACTACTCTCTACTGCTGTCTCTCTACATACTACTCTCTACATACTACTCTCTACTGCTGTCTCTCTACATACTACTCTCTACTGTTGTCTCTACATACACTCTCTACTCTACTTGTCTCTCTACATACTACTCTCTACTGTTGTCTCTACATACTACTCTCTACTGTGTCTCTCTACATACTACTTTCTACTGTTCTCTACATACTATACTACTGTTGTCTCTACTGTACGTCTCTCTACATACTACTTTCTACTGTTGTCTCTCTACATACTACTCTCTACTGCTGTCTCTCTACATACTACTCTCTACTGTTGTCTCTCTACATACTACTCTCTACTGTCGTCTCTCTACATACTACTCTCTACTGCTGTCTCTCTACATACTACTCTCTACTGTCGTCTCTCTACATACTACTTTCTACTGTTGTCTCTCTACATACTACTCTCTACTGTTGTCTCTCTACATACTACTCTCTACTGTTGTCTCTCTACATACTACTCTCTACTGCTGTCTCTCTACATACTACTCTCTACTGTTGTCTCTCTACATACTACTCTCTACTGTTGTCTCTCTACATACTACATACTACTCTACATACTACTCTCTACTGTTGTCTCTCTACATACTACTCTCTACTGTCGTCTCTCTACATACTACTCTACTACATACTCTCTACTGTTGTCTCTCTACATACTACTCTCTACTGTTGTCTCTCTACATACTGTCTCTCTACATACTACTCTCTACTGCTGTCTCTCTACATACTACTCTCTACTGTTGTCTCTCTACATACTACTCTCTACTGTCTCTCTACATACTACTTTCTACTGTTGTCTCTCTACATACTACTCTCTACTGTGTCTCTCTACATACTACTCTCTACTGTTGTCTCTCTACATACTACTCTCTACTGTTGTCTGTCTACATACTACTTTCTACTGATGTCTCTCTACATACTACTCTCTACTGTTGTTCTCTACATACTACTCTCTACTGCTGTCTCTACATACTACTTTCTACTGATGTCTCTCTACATACTACTCTCTACTGTTGTCTCTCTACATACTACTCTCTACTGTTGTCTCTCTACATACTACTCTCTACTGTTGTCTGTCTACATACTACTCTCTACTGTTGTCTCTACATACTACTCTCTACTGTTGTCTATCTACATACTACTCTCTACTGTTGTCTCTCTACATACTACTCTCAACTGATGTCTCTCTACATACTACTCTCTACTGCTGTCTCTCTACATACTACTCTCTACTGTTGTCTCTCTACATACTACTCTCTACTGCTGTCTCTCTACATACTACTCTCTACTGCTGTCTCTCTACATACTACTCTCTACTGTTGTCTCTCTACATACTACTCTCTACTGTTGTCTCTCTACATACTAGTCTCTACAGATGTCTCTCTACATACTATTCTCTACTGATGTCTCTCTACTACTACTCGCTGGCTTAATACTACGTCCTCCTACAGCTCTGTGTATCTGCTGCTATGCGTTCTAGGACTTTTGCGTTGTATGTGACGCTGACAGCCACTGCCCAGGCGTCTGTATTCTACCGGGTTGTCCAAAACCAGCCAGACCGGACCGTCTGAATGTCCCCCGCTGTATGTCCAACAACCGAAGACTGAAGCCTGTCCCCACCAAGTCTCTGTCTTTGTTTCTCTTTGTCTCTTAGCATGATAAAAACTCCCGTTTTAAAGATGTGAATGCACGCTGTGGGATAATCTTCATAAAACGATGAATCAAGGAGAAGTTTCAAGGGACAGCAATAAGAAAATGTCGAAATAAACTAATGTAACAGCTTCTTTTTGTCAGACCAGTAAAAAAGTACATTACTTAAATGTCTTTTCATTGCATTAAGCAGATACAATAGCCTATACTGTGTACTTTTACTGCTGATACTCTGTAAATCCTTCTTTTCTGTGACAGAAGGATTTTAAAGCAGTACTTTCACTGGAGTAAGCTACTTGTTGTATTTGTACTTCTTGTAGTCCTGTCTCCTAAACAATATAACCTACTGAGTTTGTTGTTGTTTGTGCACATTCAGCCTTCTTTTTCTTATGTTACACAGCTATTTTGAATATATTTCTTTATTTGTTAATGTATGCACGAAGGCACATTCCTCTTAAGTGTACCTACATAACTTAATTTGGCAAGAAAGGCTTTTTCTGATTCTGACAACACATCCCCCTCCATCCCTCTCTTCTCTCCGGCCTCAGACGGCTCCGAGGGGAAAAGAGAGGAAAAAAGCCCGGAGAACAGGAGGACTCACCGGCCGTCAGGAGGGCGAGGATCCCGGTCCAAAGCGTCCGACACCGAGCCATCATCCGCGGGTGAAGGGAGCCGGAAAACAACGCAGGGGCTCGGTCGGTGGTTGGGTCCGTGTGTCGGTCGGTCCTCGGCTCCCGGTAACAGCGGACAGACGCTCATGTATGCAGAGAGAGAGAGAAAGGGGGGGCGTCCAGATGTTTTTCATCCAGATGTGGTTTAGTCCCGCCCCCCGCTGCTGCCTCTGTGTGTTTCCACTGCTTCTGTGTTATTATCATCACGACTTTATCAAAGAACTTCTTGACTGCAGTACAAGTACCAACACCACCATGAAAAACACGTAGGCTACAAGTAAAGTTTCTGCATTCAACATGTTACTCAGGCAAAAGTATTAAAGTATGAGCAACAACACCGACTTTAAGCCAGTAACGTTATAACTTTTTCCTTCTGGATTTTGGTCTTTTTCTTTCACATAATTGAACGTCAAAAGGTCTTTTAGGCAACTAGTACTTGGTTAACATTCAAATCTGACCCATTTAAAAAAATATTCCGTTATTAGAAATAACATGGATAGTTCCCTGCATTGCTCTTCACAAGTTAAATAAAGGATCAGTTCACTACTTCATTGATTTTGGGGTGTTTTATTCAGTTTTATAGCATGGAAAGAAAACAATGATAATAGAAAAAAGTCTAAAAAGGATAGAAAAAGTGACAAAAACTTCAAGAAAAGTGACAAAAACATAACAAAAGTGACAGAAAAGTGACAAAAAAAGTCCGAACAAAGTGACAAAAACATCCAAAAAAGTGACAAAAACATGGGAAAACCTTAAAAAACGCAGAAAAATATTGACAGAAACGTATAATAAATAATAACAAATCCGCACAACAGTGTCCCATGGGTCAATAAAGAATAAAATAAATTATCCATGCTCACCTTTAAAAAAAACAACAACCCGCTTTTACTCCAAAAGTGATCACATGAAAGCTTAAATATTAAATTAAATATTAATAATATTAAATGAGAAGACTAAGGTGAGAGCTCGGGACTGATG
>CM049381.1:1653421-1690421 GCA_026937815.1 Etheostoma perlongum
AAGGGAAAAGCCCCAAAAAATAATCTTTAACCCTTAACATATTCCAGTCTGTGATTATCATCAACATCCATTCCTTTAATTTTAGTCTAAATAATTCCTAATTTCTGCTTTTCTAACTCAAACATTAGGTATAATTTCCTATAAATGAGGTTTATTGGCCATAAATTCCAAAAATAACTCTAAAACTAAAGGTTATAAGTTAGTGTTACATAGTGTTGAAAACGTCAAAAAAAGGGACAAAAGTGTTGAAAAAAGGGACAAAAACGAAAGAAAAAGTTAAAAAACGATAAAAAGCGTCAACAAAAGTGTTGATTTTTTATTTTGACTTGGAGACTCTTCACTCTTCATGCAGGAGTTAAGTTTCAACTTGTCTCGTCGCTAATCGACGTGAGAGGACGCTGGCGCTGTTTATTCGCCGCTTTTCCGCTTTTCTGCTATGCTATTCTTTCCTTCCTCCTGTTCTGTTGGTGTCTGTCTTCACTGTACCCCTACCTCTGGACAGCCTTTCAGCTGGTTCCTGAAGCCGCTCTGCATCTTGCCCGGACTACTGCCCCGTCGGTTTGCCGCTAGCAGGCTGCTCGTGCTCATCCAACGCGTGGTGGCTAACTCTAGCTGCATCAGCGGCTAACCCGATATCCTAGCCCGTCTCAAAGGCAAAACTCCAACCAGAAGCTGCCGTGACCGAGACCTTCATCTACTCCTGGCTTGCCGTGGATCATCTTGGCGCTTACTTCAGTCATCCATCTCTACGTCCCTTGTCCACCACTAACTCCTGCCACGCAGCTCTCAGTCCCTCAGTCCCTCTGCTCTGCCCCTGTCCTTCAACTAATCCTCGACAACTCGCTGGACTTTCTTCTGCTCACCGAAACCTGGCAACAACCCAATGACTTCTTCTTCCTCAACCAAGCATCCCCAACTGGATACAATTACATTTGCAAACCCCGCCCCTCCCGACATGGTAGTGGCCTCGCCGTCATTTACAGTCAGAACTTCCGGATCACCGAACTCACCCTCCCCTCTGTATCTTCATTTGAATATCTCGCCTTCATACCTCTTTCCTCCATGACAGTTCTCCTCATCTACCGGCCACCTAAACCAAACCCTTCCTTCCTCTCAGACTTCACAGAACTCCTCACACTAGCCTCATCTCTCTCCTCACGTCTGCTGCTACTCGGTGACTTCAACATCCATATTGACTCCCCCACCTGCAAGCTGTCATCAGAATTCACCACTTTACTGGACAACTTCACTCTCATCCAACATGTCACATTCCCCACCCATGACAAAGGACACATCCTCGACCTGGTTTGCTCCATCAACCTGCCTGTCCTGGACCTCCATCCATGCCTCTTTCTCCTCTCTGATCACAAACTGATACGGTTCATCATTCCTTCTCCAACCGCACGCCCACGCATCCTTCGAGAAATCACCTTCCGCAATCTTAAATCCATTGATCCCCACCATCTCTCTGACCTGGTCTCTTCCACTCTCCACCTGGACTCAACCCTCACCTCACCTGAGGATCTCACAAACCACCTCAACTCCGTTTTGTCTTCCTCTCTTAACTCTCTGGCCCCCCTCAAAACAAAAACCGTCACCTTTAACACCTCGTCACCCTGGTACACTTCGGAAAATGAAACAAACTGGCCGCCAGCTCGAACGCGTGACAAAAAAATCATCCCTTACAGTCCACCATGAAGCCTATAAACTCCACCTCACTGCCTACAAAGAGGCTCTCATTTCTGCCAAATCTGCCTACCTCTCCTCCATCTTCACCAACCCCTGTCATAACTCCAGAACCCTCTTCTCCACAATGAATAACCTCATCAAGCCTCGGACCAACACCCACCCTACGTCTTCTCCTGATCTCTGCAATTCATTCCTTCACTTTTTCGCAGACAAAATTAACACCATTTATCAGTCTCTATCCCCTGCATCTGACCTCCCAGGATCTACTACAGCGCCTACCACGGACCCTCCTCTCCCTATCCGGCCTGACCTCCCTTCTCCTCCTCCACACTGCCTCCTCTCCCAGTTTAACCTGGTCACCACCCCTGATATCTCTAAATCTCATCAGCTCTTCCAAACCCACTACCTGCTCACTGGACTCCCTACCTACTCCTCTCTTGAAGTTATGCCTCCCCGTCCTCTCCCCCTACCTCATTAACCTATTCAACTCCTCTCTGTCCCTTGGAACTGTCCCCTCTGCTTTCAAAACAGCTGCTGTCACCCCAGTCCTTAAAAAACCTGGTCTGGATCCCTCTTCCCTTAATAATTACCGCCCTATATCCAACCTCCCCTTTCTGTCTAAAACCCTTGAACTTATAGTTGCCTCACAATTACAAACTCATCTCCTTGCCAATAACCAATTTGAACCCTTCCAATCTGGTTTTCGCCCCCTCCACAGCACAGAAACTGCTCTGCTCAAAGTCTTCAACGACCTACTCACTTCTGCTGACACCGGTTCCCTCAACATCCTTATTCTTCTTGACCTGAGTGCAGCCTTCAATACTGTGAGCCACAACATCCTGCTCACCAGACTCAAAGACCTTGGTATCGAAGGTACTGCACTCAGCTGGCTCCGTTCCTACCTTTCTGACAGATCTCATTTCATCTCCCTTCAAAACCACACCTCTGCTACTGCCTCAAGTTACCCAAGGCGTTCCCCAAGGCTCTGTACTCGGCCCCCTTCTTTTCATCATCTACATCCTCCCCCTTGGTCAGATACTCCGCCATTTCAACCTGAACTTTCACTGTTATGCCGATGACACCCAGATCTACCTCAGCACCAACTCCCCCCCACAACCCCCCACTCTCCCACATCAACTCCTGTCTGTCAGCGATCAAAACCTGGATGCACCACAACTTCCTCAAACTAAACAGCAATAAAACAGAATTCCACCTCATAGGCTCCAAATCCACTCTCAGCAAAGCCAATAACCCCACTCTCACCATTGACGGCACCATCGTCTCCCCATCTCCCCATGCCCGCAACCTTGGTGTGATTTTTGATTCAACCCTCTCCCTTGAGCCTCACATCCGTCAAGTCATCAAAACCTCCTCCTTTCATCTTCGAAATATTGCCAAAATCAGACCCTCACTCACTCCCTCTGCTGCTGAAAGACTTATTCATGCCTTCTTCTCCTCACGACGTGACTATTGCAACTCACTACTCCTCGGCATCAGCTCAACCTCCATTAAAAGGCTCCAACTGGTTCAGAACTCAGCCGCACGACTCATCACCCGCTCCACATTCTGGCACCACATCACTCCGGTCCTAAAACAGCTACACTGGCTTCCCATTTCTCACCGGATCACATACAAAATCGTGTTCCTTACCTACAAAGCCATACACCACCTTGCCCCGTCATACCTCACTGTCCTCCTCTCCCCCTACCAACCTTCACAATCGCTCAGATCCACCTCAGCCTGTCTCCTCTACGTCCCCAAGTCAAAGCTCCGCAGTTTTGGGGACAGAGCCTTTTTCCAGGGCAGCTCCCAGGCTCTGGAACTCCCTCCCCCATGAGATCCGCATCTCTGAGTCCCTCACCATTTTTCAGTCCCGTCTGAAGACCCATCTCTTCTGTTCTGCCTATCCTTAGTTTTTATTTTATTATTTTTTTTTTTTCTACTCTACTCTGTAAAGCGACTTTGAGCTTGGGAAAAGCGCTAAACAAATTAAATTTATTATTATTATTATAAGACAACACGAGGGTTGGTTGACATAAGAAGAAAGAAGAAAGGTAGAAGAAAGATGGCGCCGCTGTGTGTGTCTCGCCACTTACCTCTGCTGGGATTGTCGTTGATTTGCCTGTTTTTACTGTTTGTCACTCAAAATGTGTCACCGCTGCTGGTGTAGGACCGCCTGACTCTTTTAAGTATATGTAAGTCTGCGGATAAAGTTTCGATCTACGGCTCTGACGGTCAGTCAGGTACGATGCCCTTCCTGGCGTCCATTCCGGCCTACCTACGGTGTCAGCCCTGTCTGCCGCTCCGCAACAAGCGCCGCAGGAGACGCGGCAAGAGAGGAGGAGTACGTGTCAGGCTCAGAGCATACCTGGCATCATCCTCCACCTGCGATCTGGGCCATCCATGTGTCCGATCTTCCATGGAGTTCATCGGCTGCAATCTACGGCCTTCTCCGGTATACAGTTACCGGTGGCTCCGGCAGACTGTACCGGACTCCGAGTGCCCGTCTCCCCGCTGCTGGAACATGAAGCGCCCCAAGCGAGGCTGTGTGCACGGGAATCTCCGCCAGCTCAGTCGTGCTTCCCAACAGACTGAAAAGCGCCCGATTCGCATGGCGCTGATTAATACTAGATCTCTCACAAATAAGACTTTTATATTGAATGACTTTTTTACGACCAATGACCTGGACTTTCTGTTGTTGACGGAAACCTGGCTGAAACCAGGTGATGACAGCGCCTTCTTGGAGCTCCTCCCCCAGCTGTTCTTTCCTCAACTCTCCCAGAGTGTCAGGTCGAGGTGGTGGGCTGGCCACTCTCTTCAGAGACAAGTTCAGATGCAGGTCATTATCTGCACTTATCAATCAATCAAGTTTATTTGTATAGCCCTTTACAATAGCCGAAAGGTACCCAAAGTGCTTTACAACAAAGCCATAAAACAATACAAAACACATGCCGAACAAACAGATACAATTAAAAGTGCTGTAGTGGTGCAGCGCTGCAGGACATTAAAAGCCTTCCAGAAATGCATAGAAAGGAGCAGACAGAAGGAGGACACCTAAGAGACAGTATTGTCCTAGTCAGAATTAAATGCTAATTTAAAAAAGTGGGTCTTAAGCTTCGTTTTAAAAACGCTGAGGTCAGTAGTGGTGTGGATGTCAGGGGGTAGTTTGTTCCACAGTCTGGGAGCAGCGACGGCAAAAGAACGACCGCCCCACTGTTTAAGTCTTGACCTAGGGACCTCTAACAGAAGCTGACCCGAGGAGCGCAAGGCTCTGCCACAATTGCAAAAAGTTAAAATCTCAGACAAGTAAGAGGGGGCCAAGCCGTAGATGGCGTTGAAAACAAACAGCAGGAGTTTAAAATCAATTCTAAAATGGACTGGAAGCCAGTGGAGTGACGACAGCACAGGGGTAATGTGTTCACGTCTGGACGTGCTTGTTAAAAATCGGGCAGCAGCGTTCTGCACAAGTTGGAGACGAGAAATTGATGACTGACTGAGGCCAACGTAAAGGGCATTGCAGTAGTCCAGTCTTGAACTGATGAAAGCATGGATTGCCTTCTCGAGATCCTGCCGACTGAGAAAGGACTTGACTTTGGCCAAAAGACGGAGCTGAAAAAAGCTTGAGCTGACAACAGAGATAATCTGTTTGTCAAATTTAAGCCCATTATCACATGTTACCCCGAGATTTTTGACATGAAAGAGGGCAAATGAAACAATTCAGGACCATCATCTTTGAGTTGTAAGACTTGATACTGAACTTTCTCAATAGTGAACAAAGAGGAAATCATTTTTCATATTAATGGGATAATACAACAAATACTTCAAAACAGAAACAGATCACAGAGATTACTGGAACCACAATTTTCCCCCATCCTAGCCTTCCACCCCTCCCCAATTATCCAAGCGCCCCAGTCCCACCCAGAATCAGTGTGAGGGACATCTTGAGCCCTAAGACAAGTGGCGAGTTGTTTTAGCTGATGTACGGTGTCTGTGAGGTTACCTTCAATGTCTGGGATGAATGTGCAGCATTGATCACCTAATACATGACAGAGGCCCCCCCTGAGCTGCTAACAGTGAACCTAGACCCATCTGGTGCTGAAGTAACATGTTAAGCATAGCTCGAAGGGTTGGAGAAGAATCTGCTGAACCACGACGGCGGTCAGATTTTCCAAACTTTCATGTATTTTATCAATATTATGTGCATTATTTACTACACCCTACCAAGGAAGAATTCCTGAGACAAATGTGCTACCGTAACTCGTCATTTTACATTAAGCTCTTAAGGTAAAATGCAGTCAGTGCACAAATAAGAGGTCTAGCACGAATGGTTTAATGGGTGAAGCCTGTTTCTGTGAGTGGGGAAACAATGAACACACAAAACATGAGTCATTGATCCCTACATCGCATGTAAATTTGCTGATTGAACCCAGTCATACGTTGTAGGTGGAATGCGTCGTCTTTGTTAGGAGAAAGAAACCATTTATTTTGCACAATGTTAATCATTTGAGTTGATTTTGTCATTTTAATTTCGGACTGAAAGTAATCACATGGTTGTAACAGAAAGGTGGTTGATGTATTAGCTACTACCGTGAAGTTTGTTGTCCTAAGGTTATTGCTTTGTTTATATTTCTCGTACTCTGGTTTCCAGGACTGTCTATACGAGAAAGGTGAAGAGTGCTCTACTCATTGTGAAACTATTGCCTCAATCCGAGATGGAGACAATGTTTTCCCTGACGCTGAAATGTCATGACCCAAAAAAAAATGCACTTCTTTTTTCACAAATTGCAGTTTAGCTAAACTAGCTTTGTGCCCCTCTGCTGCCAGGTGACACCACAAATGCAATAGTGCAATAGTTAAGCTTTCAAGGCTCTCTCTCAGTGCTTCGTTGTAGATAGTAGGGCTGTCAACAAATCCTTGTCCTAAATGTGTGAATGTGTATGCCTTACCATCACATAAAAAGGCAACCCAGAAGGGGCTGTCTTTGTCCACTGGAACACTGGAAAAAAGCGTTAGACAAATAAACAACAGAAAAATACTGTGCCCCCCCAGGAATTCCTTGAAGAATAGTGTACGGGTTTGGTACGTTGGGTGCACGTGCGTGAACCGCTGCATTTACTGCTTTGAGGTCCTGAACAAAACGCCATTCGGCCGGCTTTAAAGAGTTAAAGACCGGTCTGATTCCATTAACAGCTTCTTGTTTCAGTGGGTACTGATGTTTTTTGGGCCTGAAGTCTGAGCGCGGTGTGAAGACAACAGGCTGACAATTTTTGATGAGACCCACGTCATATTTATGAGCTGCCCACAGGTGAGTTGGCACTTGGGACAGCAACGGTGAGATATCTGTGGGAGAGACATTCACAGCATTATTCAAAAATGTGTGTGTTTCAGCTTCTTTCCGCTGGAACACACTGCACGCGGCGGTCACATGGTGTGACAGGAGTTTCCGATAAACTCCCGTGGAAGGGGAGGTGTGTACGTTCCCATCCACGGTTTCAGTCCAGTCAGTCAGCTGGTCACAGTCCAGGACAAATTGTCCCAAGTTTCTCCACTGATCTGTGGGAGATTTAGACAAAGAGATATGAGCATGGGAGTGTTGAATTCTGAAAAACATTATCTGCTTATCAGTCAAGGTTTACTGCTCCTGCACATTTGTTTTCATGCCAGTAAATGTAAGTACACTCAAGCTCATCTGTTTCTTCTTTGAAAAAAATCTTCAACAAACATGTCATCTGTTTCTGATGAGACCAAACAAATGCAATGTAAGTTGTGTTTTGACCTAAAGTCAGCAGAAGGTGAAATCCCCTCTCTGGCCTCTTGCAGCAGGTTTGCAGCATGACCCAGAGAGATCCACCACTGAAGAATCAGCTGAGATGTGTGTGTGTGTGTGAAAACAATGAGTCAGGCTGTGCTGTGACTTCTAATCTCCCAACTTTGAGACCTGTAGGAGTTTGAGATAACTCCTATGCCAACCATTAGGTCTCTACCTAACAAATTAACAGGACACAGGAGAGAGCAAAAACAAACATTTTGCACTTCTCTCCTGCTCCGAATCATTTGGATCCCTTATGTACACACATCCATGGGGGTTAAAAATATTTCTGGTAGAATTGCTCTGCTTGCACTTCTTTAAAGAACTACTCTACTAGAAAGCTTTTGATTTGCAAATAAAGATTTTTGGAGAACATACTTTGTGGCACCTAAATAAACCAAAAACTCTACATCCCTTCCCTGCACATTCAAAATCGTAGTAGCCAATTTATACACCTCAGATAAAACATTGCATAAGTAGTAATACCTTCTACATGTTTCTGTTCTAGGTGACAATATTGCGTCTAGAATTCTCCCTATCGTGCGTGGAAGAGTGTGATGTTTATGGGCTGTAGCGTGTGAAAGCATTTACTTCATTGCAAGCATATTAGTTAGTGTGTTTTGTATTTTCACTTCCCTTATCCGGTGCAGATCAGCTGATTCAGACTCCCCACCACTCCCGTTCTCCTCCTCCCGTCCATCCGCCTGTTGCTGGCTGTAGACGCGATCCCCAGCTGGTGGACCCCTTTGTCGTTCACCTTCTTGCTTTGGGGATGGGCATTTGTTTGCCCAGTGACTTCTTCCTCCGCAGTTGAAACATGTGTCTCGGTCCACTGCTGGCCTCTGCCCTCCACCTCGTCCTCTGCTTTTTCCTCTCGCTTTGCCTTTGCTTCTGCCCCCCCCTCTCCAGCCAATGTTGACACTGTCAAAGTTATTTTACTTCTGTTTCTCTTCTTTTCAGCTTGTTCTGCTGACTTGTAGCATTGGATGTCGGTACCCGATGCTGCTGTTATTGTCAGATGTAGGTGGGGGAGAGGCCGTGGCTGCTTGTAGAGAGAGAGATTGCAGCGAGGTGGCTGCTGTGTGGGAACTGGTCCACTCCTGGTGCTTGCTTCTGGGGGGAGACCCGGACGGTGTTTCTCCCTTCGGCCTGGATGTCAGAGGAGGGTGGGGTGGTGGTGGGTCCAGCAGCTGATCGCCATCTTTAAGACTCGGATAGAGGAAAAATGCATTAGTGACAGTGTTCATTTCTCCTTTCTGTGTTTCAACAGCATTGTCTGTTCCCTCCTTAGTTCCTAGTTTTTTCATCTGGTTTCTTTCCCTGCGAGTGGCTTCTTCCATCCACTGACTAAAACATTCCTTGTTTTTTTTTTTAATCAGATCTTGGTTGCTAATCATTTTTCCCCCTCTCAATAATTTTTCTTCTTCTTCTAAATCCTGTTTTAGCATTCTGAGTTTGCCTGTACTTAAAGAACCATTTTCAAGAAAACCTTGTTTTGTTATATCCCTTTTGCCCCAGCAGAAACCAGACCATGTTTGGAAAACCTTCTAATCTTAAACAATACACTTCATCTTCTTCTTCAGACTTCTAGGAGCCAGAGCTGTCCCTATACATCGTCTAATGCGTCACAAAATGACTGTAGTTGTCATTCAATCTTAGAAGTCAGAGATTCATCTCGTCTATAGATTGGCTCAGACTCCAACCTTAGGCCCTTTGCCTATCTCTGGGAGGCGCCTGTGTTTTGGTACCATTTGCTTACAGTAGTGAAATGCAGAGTCATAACATGTTCAGCTGTCTCCAACACTGGAGGACTTACTTTAGGAGATATCTTTAGGAATGACACATGTTTCAGAGGCCTATCTGAATGATTTACTTAAAATTAATAATCACTTAATAAATGAACAATTACTGAAAGAAAATCATTGTCTATGTAATTTTGTATTCTTTAAGGAAATGGTGTGGAGTCATAACAAACCCAGTTGTCTCCATCAAGGAGAAACACACAGATGACAGATACAGAAGTCATATACTCTGAGAGGCATTGGAGATCCTATTATGAATAATTAATATGAAAATCATTGGTTAAATGTAATTTTCCCATTACAAGATTTAAAAAGGGGGGCCAGAGTGCCAGAGTTTGTGGTGAGAGCATTTGACATAGATGGAGAACCAAACAAAATGCATTCAGTTTTGCTGTCATTTAAGTGCAAAAAGTTCTGTGACAGCCACTGCTTTATATCTGTGATGCAGTCCAGTAGCTTAGTAAGTGCAGTGTTTTCGTTTGGTTTCATGGGCAAATATATCTGCAAGTCGTCGGCATAAAAATGAAAAGACAGGTTGTGCTTTTTTATAATTGCTCCCAGAGGTAGCATATACATTGAAAACAGAATAGGGCCGAGAATAGATCCCTGCGGCACCCCACAGGGCAGCGACGCCTTTGAGGAGCAGTGGTCACCAATCGCGACAGAGAAACTCCTGTTTGCCAGGTATGACCTAAACCACTGGAGAGCGGTGCCACGGATGCCGACGTGCTCTAGGCGAGATACAAGGACTGCATGGTCAACTGTATCAAAGGCTGCTGTGAGGTCGAGCAGTACCAGCACAGCAGGATTCCCAGCATCCACAGACAAGGCAATATCGTTGTGCACCTTTAAAGGTTCAGTAGGTAACTTTTGTAAAAATGTATTTTTTACATATTTGTTAAAACTGTCACTATGCCCTGACAGTAGAATATGAGACAGATAATCTGTGAAAAAATTTAGCTCCTATGGCTCCTCCCTGTGTCCCTGATGCCATTTGGCAGAAATGCACCGCTCCCGGTCAAAACAGCCAATCAGAGCCAGGAGGACTGTCTTAGCAGTGTCAATCACTCTCGTGAGAGACGCTGCTCATAACCCCTCCCCCCCCCCCCCCCCCGCACAGCACAGTGTTCAGGGCTCAAGACTGCCCGTGTGCTTTGTAATCAGGGCGGAGAAACAACTTTTCAGGAAAACTGCCAATTTCTCGAGTGACACCTGCTCAGAAAACAAAGACGGGCAAACAGAAGAAGACCGATGATAAAAAGCGAAAAAAAAGAATTAAACCGAGCCGAAATAAAACGAGGGTCAACATCGGAGGGCTTTTCAGAGGTGGACACCTGCTCTGAAAATTCAAAGATTCAGAGCTAGCCACAAACTGAAGAAGACCCTGAGCCAAGAGCGATGGTTAAGTGAATTTAACATAAACACAACTCGTTCAGAGTATTGGATACCTACATTTTCTAAATGTGTTTTTGTCGATCACAATTAAATGCAGTTACCCAACTGTCCCTGCCCCTGTGTCTTCCCCTCAGGATTGGAAATCAAATGTCTGACAACATTCTTTATGCTTCAAAAACATGAAGGAATTCTTTCAGCTCAAGATGTTAATTTCCTTGTGTGTATCAAAAAAAGCTGATTTGTTTCATATGCAAAATAAAACTAAGCCACTAAGATGTTGTTATTCCTTGGCTTAGTGAGCTTCCTCAGTATGCATCATTCCTACTGAAAGTTTAGTGTTTTAAATTGATCCAAAAGAAATTCAGTAAACTGTGAAATGGTCTCAAACTTTTTTATTGAAAAATATTTCCAAAACGTTTAATAGAAATATTTTAAATAAGCAATTTTTTACATAAAGTTTTGCACAGCACACAACATCTAAACCCTCCTCAGAATAAACAGTTAGCTTGTTCTTGTAGCACGGCAGGAAGTTGAGCATCACCCTCAGTATAAAAGTATTGTTTAAATTCATTTAGTAACAAAAAGATCACTAAAATTAAATGCAGTTATGGTGAAACTACGTGTTTAATTGTGCCAAGACAAGTGTCCCTGCCCCTGACACACAGCTCCTCCAACAGGTCAGACATGGCCCAGACACAGAGGCACGTGAAGAATCTGCCTTTCAGTCCAAATCAAGATGTTCAGTATTTCCTTGTGTGTACTTTGCAAAAAAAAGCTGATTTATTTTACCCATATGCAAAATAAAACCTAAGCCATATTTCTAAGATGTTGTTATTCCTTGGCTTAGTGAGCTTCCTCAGTGATGCATCAAGATACTGAAAGTTTAGTGTTTTAAATTGATCCAAAAGGTAATTCAGTAATGTACTGTGTAAAGTGCTGCTTTTGTTCTCACAAATGAGCGATTACATAAACATTTTTAATCCCTTTTTATTGAAAAATATTTCCAAAACGTTTAATAGAAATATTTTTCATAAAGTTTTAAAAGCACAGCACACAACATCTAAACCCTCCTCAGAATAAATCCCCACTCACGGCAAAGCTGTGGAGGGGGGGCTGTAGCGCAGCAGAGAGCAAGGGGGGGAGGAGCCTGTAAGGTGTGCTTGTTCAAATTTTTAGGCTAAGTCCACGTTTCCTCAAAACTACCTACTGCAGCTTTAACAGTGCTGACTCGGTGCTATGTCGGGATCTAAAACCAGACTGAAATTTATCAAGAATAGAATTGATCTCCAAAAATGTCTGTAATTGAATAAAAACAACTTGTTCTAAAACCTTAGAAAGAAAAGGCAAGTGAGAGACAGGTCTAAAATTGGAGAGCACAGAGGGGTCAAGATGTGGTTTTTTTATGAGGGGCCTAACCATAGCGTGTTTGAAGGCAGCTGGAACAGACCCTGAGCCAAGACAAGTGTTTATAAACACAAGCAGACTTGACCCAACGGAGCTCAGAACCTCCTTCAAAAACTTGGCTGGCATAATATCTAAGGGAGAGGCGTGGGTTTCATGGACTTAGGACAAAGAAATGGTAGGGCATGGATTAATGACAGAGTCAATAGTATTAAATAGCCTGACTTGGATTATGAAAAAGACAAAGCGCAGTTTGCAGTATAATGGAGGGACAAATGGATTTGGACTTGGCTTCTTGGATTTGAGAGCTGTTAGCTATAATGGAATTTGGACTTGGCCTTTAGAGCTCTCTGGTAAGCAGCCAAACTGACCCTTAACCAGCCCAGGGATACGTGCAGTTTATCCTTTTTCCACCGCCGTTCAGCCTGTCTGCATTGTTGTCTGAGCAGACGGGTATGGTCATTCAGCCAGGGATCTGACTTAGTTTTGGTAGTTTTTTGCGGAAAAGGGGCAACAGAGTCAAGAATCGCAGAACATGTTGAATGGAAAGTGGAGAGTAGGCTGTCTGGACAAAGGGGAGGAACCAGCCCACAACCATCAGGCAGCTGAGAGTTTCTGAAAGCAACAGCAAACTCCCCAGCCGTTGATGGAGTAAAGATTTGGCGTCTGCGAGCTGGGGAAACTGGCTTATTGGCAGGTGGAGGGGCAGCAAAGTCGAAAACAACAGGGAGGTGATCCGAGATAGCAGTGTCGACTATTTCTCTGAGGGAAACTGAAAGCCCATGAGAGATGACAAGGTCAAGAGTGTGCCCATACTCGTGTGTTGGTGCATTAACAGATTGAGTGAGATCAAAGGAGACTAAAAGGCCTTTGAATTTGTTGGCCAGTTGATTTGCTGCACAACAAACATGAATATTAAAGTCTCCACAAATCAGCAGTTTATCAAACTTTGGGAGAAACTCAGACAAAAACTCTGAGAACTCTTGAAGAAAGTCCTTATTAGATCTGGGTGGGCGATAAACTGTGGCACACAGCACAGGGCAGGTAAGGTTGATCACAAACAGCTGCAGTTCAAAGCTGGAGTAGTTATTGGCGGTTATCGTCCGGCATCTGAAGCTCTCCTTAAATATAGCACCCAGGCCGCCCCCGAGACCGACAGCTCGCGGAATGCTGACGAAGGAACAGCCGGGGGGAGGAGCTCCGAAAAGGCGCTGTTCTCATCTGGTTTCAACCAGGTTTCTGTCAACAGGAGGAAATCCAGATCATGTGTTGTAAAAAAGTCGTTAAAAATAAACGTCTTATTTGTAAGAGATCTGACATTTATTAGGGCCGTGTGAACTGAGCATCGGTCAGTCTGGCGAGAGAAGCGACTGAGCGAGCGGAGATTTCCCGGCACACAGCCCTGCTGAGAGATCCGCACTGGCCGACAGCATGGGAGCAGCACTCCGGTGTCCCGAAGAACCGGTCGGAGCCACCGATATCTGTACTCCGTGGAACTCCGCAAATCGTAGCCACTGTAGTCTGTGAAGGGAACGGCTGGTAGACGACAGGGATCGTGGAGGGAGGAAGCCAGAAATATTTTTCAGTTTAACGAGGACTCCCCCTCGCTATCCGCGTTTTCTGCGACAACTGTTGCGAGGTAACCAGCAGGAAGAACGCCATAGATGCGGCGGTATAGACTCCAGATAAGGCGGAAGCTTCTTTGAGTGTCCAGCAAAGCCGCAAATTGGCAGTATTTCCAGAGATTCGCGAATATTAAGAAGTGTCAGGCGATCATATACCAGCAGTGGTGACACACTCCGTACAACAGACAGCAGATATAGGAAAAACATTAACACTCTCAGCAGAGGTAGACAGCCAGCCAAACACACGGGCGCCATCTTACCTCCTATTCACTTAGTTATAATAGTTTTGAACTTCAGCTGTTTGTGGCTGATCTTGATTCTCCTGTGTTGTGTGCAGTTCTTTATCGCCCACCAAAACTCAACAAGGATTTTATTTGTGAATTTTCTGAGTTTTTAGCGGATGTTGTTCCTAAATACGACAAGCTCCTGGTTTGTGGGGATTTCAATATCCATGTATGTTGTCCCTCAAACCCACTTGCTCATGATTTTAAAACACTTTTGAACTCTTTTGGTCTCAACCAATGTGTGGAAGGGCCGACACATCATCTAGGCCACACCCTGGATCTCATCATCTCCTTTGGGCTTTCAGTTTCACTTGGAGAAATAACTGAAACTGGTATCTTAGATCACTTACCCATCAGGTGTGAGATCAGTGATCCACCTCCTGCTATTAAGCCTGTCTCCTCAGCTGCTAGGCGCCGCTGCATCACCTCTTCTTCAGCTGGAGAGTTTGCATCTGTGTTTGTGGGCTCACAGTTTTATGTAAAGAATGGTCTGGTCCCTCCCTCTTCCCCAGATCACATCCTCTCTGTGTTCCATTCCACATGCACTGACATCTTAGACTCTGGCTAACCCCTGGTTAAATGACACCACAAGAGCCCTTAGGCAACACTGCAAACAAGCTGAACGAAGATGGAAGAAAGACAATTTACACGTGTCACTGGGTGTATTAAGGAACAGTCTAGCCACATACCAGAATGCTGTGAAGTTGGCAAAGATGCAGCATCTCTCTTCTGTCATAGCTAGCAGTTGCCATGAACCAAGAGTGTTATTTAATACTATTGACTCAGTCATAAATCCATGCTCCTCTGCTCCGACAGATGTGTCAATCAGTACATGCGAGAAATTTCTCGGTTATTTTATTGACAAAGTAGCATTTATTAGGAAAATCACCAGTGCTAATTTTAAGGTGTTTTTACCTGCTTCTCCTACACACTCAGCTGTGTTTGAGGAATTTAAGCCAGTTTCTCTGACGTTACTTAGTGAGGTTGTACAACACATGAAACCTACCAACTGTACCTTAGACATTGTCCCCGCCAAAATGGTGAAGGAGGTTTTTAATACCATTGGGGCGAATCTTCTTACTCTTTTTAATTCCTGTCTTACTTTAGGTTCTGTCCCAGCTGCCTTTAAACATGCTGTGGTCAGGCCTCTACTTAAGAAGCCTAATCTTGACCCTACAGTGCTGTCCAACTTTAGACCAGTCTCTCCTCTGCCTTTTCTTTCAAAGGTTCTAGAAAAAATTGTTTTTATACAGTTACAAGTCTTTTTACAACTGAACTGTGTTTTTGAAAATTTCAATCTGGTTTTAGATCACGTCACAGCACTGAGTCTGCACTGTTGAGGGTACATAATGATATCTATCTGTCAAATAGGAGCTTTTCTGTTATGATTGGGTACCTCTCCTCGTCAGTTGCTCCTCTCTCTTGTGGGGTACCACAGGGATCCATTCTTGGCCCTATTCTGTTTTCTTTATATATGCTGCCTTTAGGGGCAATTATAAGAAAGCACAACCTGTCATTTCATTGTTACGCAGACGATTTGCAAATCTATCTGCCTATGAAAGCAAATGACAGTGTTGCACTAAACTCCCTGCTAAGCTGTATCGCTGATATTAAGTTGTGGCTTTCAGACAATTTTCTTAATTTGAACGATAGTAAAACAGAGTGTATTATTTTCAGTACTCCAGGCATGCAGAATGGCCGAGCTTTGAGTTTGGGAGCTCTGGCATCTTGCACGAGATCTGTTGTCAAAAACTTGGGGGTTACTTTTGATTGCAGCATGAAATTTGACAAGCAGATCAGTAACGTTGTTAAAATTAGCTTCTTCCAGCTTCGTCTGCAGGCTAAAGTTAACCCTTTTCTGAGCAGGCACGACCTAGAAAAGGCCATTCATGCTTTTATCAGTTCAAGGTTGGACTACTGTAATGCCCTCTATGTTGGTCTGAATCAGACCTCCATCTCACGTCTTCAACTTGTTCAAAATGCTGCTGCTCGCTTTTTAACAAATACATCTAGACGTGCACACATCACTGCCATTCTCTACACCCTTCATAGGCTTCCAGTGCATTTTAGAATAGATTTTAAGGTTTTATTGTTTGTATTTAAAGCTTTAAACGGTCTCGCCCCAGAGTATTTGTCTGAAATTTTAACTGTGCGGGAACACAACCGGTCATTGCGGTCTTCAAATCAGTTGGTTTTAGAAGTCCCAAGGTCCAGGTATAAACGGTGGGGTGATCAGGCTTTTGCAGTTGCTGCCCCAAGACTCTGGAACAAGTTACCCCCAGATATACGTACTGTTACAGATGTCGCTCTTTTCAGGTCCAAACTTAAAACATATCTGTTCAGTCTTGCTTTTAATACGTAGCAGTGGTGTGACAATTTCACTCTTTTGTTTCTTTGTAACCTTTTCTGATTTGACTATTTTCTATTTTCACTCTTACTATTGTATGTTGTGATTTTACTTATTTTGTTAAGCACTTTGGATACCTGCTGGTAGTTGTAAAGTGCTATATAAATAAATTTAGATTTTTTTGTTTTTGATTTTGACATATGCTAGAACAACAGGACTCCATGGTAATATTATATATATATATATATATATATATATATATATATATATATATATATATATATATATATATATATATATTTATACTTTATATTACTTGATGGTAATATTCTACCTGACATCTTTGTTGTGCAGGAGACCCGGGAGCAGAGGATCACTCAGTACCACGAAGAAGCCAACACCCCATGTGTCCTGGTGAGACTACAACTACAACTGTTTCCATGGTTACCTTGGGTTTGTCTTGAGTTATAATGTTTCTAACTCAAACATTAGGTATAATTTCCTATAAATGAGGTTTATTGACCATAAATTCCAGAAATAACTGTAAAACTAAAGTTAATAAGTTAGTGTTGAAAACGTCAAAAAAAGGGACAAACATTGAAAAAAAAGGGACAAAAACATAAGAAAAAGTTAAAAACATCGATAGAAAGCGTCAACAAAAGTGATTTGTCAACAAAAGAGTCCATCTTCTGTTATTGTAGATAATCTACGGCCATTTTGTGTGTCTCCAGGGTCTGAGGGAGGGGTCCCTGCTGCTGGTGGAGGGAGACAAAGCCACGCTGCTGGGAACCACCAAGGCCAGACTCTTCACCAGGTAACACAGACACACACACAGACAGACACACACACACACACAGACAGACACACGCACACACACACAGACAGACACACGCACACAGACAGACAAACACAGACACATACACATCAGACACACACACACACACAGACACGCGCACACACACACACGCACACGTACACAGACAGACACGCACACAGACACACACACACAGACACACAGACAGACAGACACACACGCGCACACACGCACACACACATGCACACGTACACAGACAGACACACACACACATGCACACACACACGCATGCACACAGACAGACACATCAGACACACACACACAGACACACAAACGTACGCACACAGACAGACACACATGAGACACACACATACACACGCACATGCACGCATGTACGCACGCACACACACACACAGAGTCACACACACACAGACACACTAACTAGTAACTAGTAACCAAAGTAACTAGTAACTAGTAACCATAATCATAACAATGTGTGTGTGTTCAGGGGAAAGCCCACAGTGGAGTACGACCCTGGTAGTGACCTCAGCTTCCTGCTGACACGTTGACCAATCAGAAGAAACCAGGAAATGAAGAGCTCACATTTCACAATGTCAATAAAGATTTAAAGAGAACTCTGTTTCTGGGATGATGTTTTCTGACTTTAGTTAAGAAGAAACTTAAGTTCTTTCACTCTGCTCTGCTCTTTTCTACTTCTACTCCACTAATATTAATATTAATAATATTAATAATGTATACTGTATTAATCCCCTAAGGGTAAATAACAATGTTTCCACTCTGTTATTACACACATTACACACACTCAGGTCCTTTACTTTCTTCCTTTCCTTGTTTCCTTCTTTCTTTTAAAATACAATTGAATACTGGCCCCAAAATGCAAAATGCATTCTGGTCCGGGTCCCAGAGACCCGAAGGCCAAGGCCGCACCAGTAGAGATACACAGTCACATGCAGGACGGGTCCTAGAGACCGCGGTTGTAGAGAAATACAAATGCATTCTGGTCTGGGTCTCAGACCCGCAAGCCAAGGCCACGCTAGAAGAGATATGCAGTCGAATACAAGTCCGGGTCCCAGAGACCCGCAAGCCGAGGCCACGCTAGTAGAGATATGCAGTCGAATACTAGTCTGGGTCCCAGAGACCCAAAGGCCAAGGCCACGCTAGTAGAGATATGCAGTCGAATACTAGTCCGGGTCCCAGAGACCTACAAGCCGAGGCCACGCTAGTAGAGATATGCAGTCGAATACTGGTCCGGGTTCCAGAGACCCGAAGGCCAAGGCCATGCTAGTAGAGATTTGCAGTCGAATACTGGTCCGGGTTCCAGAGACCCGAAGGCCAAGGCCACGCTAGTAGAGATCCACAGTCGAACGCAGGACGGGTCCTAGAGACCGCGGTAGTAGAGAAATACAATTGCATTCTGGTCCGGGTCTCAGAGACCCGCAAGCCGAGGCCATGCTAGTAGAGATATGCAGTCGAATACTGGTCCGGGTCCCAGAGACCCGAAGGCCGAGGCAGTGGAGAAATACTACAGAATACTTGCACGGGTCCTGGAGACCCGAAGGCGATGCCGCGGTAGAAGAGAAATACTATAGAATACAGGCCAGGGTCCCAGAGACCCAAAGGGGCAGGTCTGCGGTAGTAGACGATTATTTTCCTCCATTATTATTATTCTTCTCCGCATAAACCTTCCGCTGCAGCCTAAACTGTACATGGTGGCGATGCGCCATTTTCTGGACTGGTCCAAAACTCTGCAAAGACCTCAAAGAAAAAAATTGACCCACATCCACCACTAGGTGGCGCTATAGCAGAAAAAACGCATTGAGGTTTATTTTATTTATTGTTTACAAAAGGGGGACAATACATATTAATGAACATTTTCGCAAATGTAAATATGCCAGATTATAGCCTTAGGCTAATTTCCATCTGCAGACCTCCTGGCAGGTTGGTGGTACACACACAAAAAAATATAATAAATACATACAAATACACTATACACAGGCTATATACAGAGAAACAATTTTATACAGACCACAATTTTACACATGCCCTGTCAAACCTGATATTGCACTGACCCAAATAACACCACCCTATATTGCACTGACCCACATTTTTAATAATGCAGTAACTCTGTTTTACATCTGATATATGAAAATTCTCTAAACATGATCACAAGTTTGTGTGTCCCTCAGCCACACTTTTAAACGACTCCTAAAGATAGGAAGACTTGTGCTTTCCCTCACTGATAGTGGAATACTATTCCAGAAGCTCACTCCCTGATATGACAGAACATTCTGTGAAAAGGCGGTTCGCCTAAACGCCAAGTCACAATCACCTCTCATAGTGGCTCTAGTCACTCGGGTCCCGGCAACACTGCTAGACTTTTGTTTGATAAAATCACTCAGTGGTGGAGGCGCCAAACCATGTATAACCTTATAGATTAGACAGGCTGATTTAAATAATTTGAAATTAACTAAATTTAAAAGCTTATATTTATCTAAAATTTGGCAATGGTGATATGATGAGGGTTTCTTGTCTAATATTTTCAATGCTCTTTTGTAGCATACTTTGATTGGCTCAATAGCAGCGTGACTCGTATAGGACCAACTTGTGATACAGTACTCAATATGAGCCAGTATCATAGAGTGCAGGAATGTAATCGCTGCTATATCTGTTAATGATGAATGAACCTGCCTAAAATTACGTATATTAACATTTACTGTTTTCACAACTTTTTTAACGTGTTTTTTAAAGGACAATTTCGAGTCTATTATTACTCCCAAATACTTAAATTCCTCAACATTAATCAATTCTAGTCCACCCAAGCAAACTTTTACAGCGGTTACGGATTGTTTTAGGTTTAATAAAAAACATTGATACAGTCTTTTTAACATTAAGGCACAGGCATGAGTCATTCAGCCATTTTTGTAAGTCATTTAAAGCCAATGAAAGCTGATGGGCTGCATCATCAGTACTTTTGGCTTGTGTAAAAATTACCGTATCGTCTGCATACATAATCGTGTCCACATTTTTGCACACATTGGGCAAATTATTCACATAAAGTGAAAATAACAGGGGGCCTAGAATTGATCCCTGAGGGACACCATGTGTATAGTGACGATAGGGTGACTTACTATTCTTTATTTGCACGCATTGTTTTCTATCCGATAGATAAGACTGTATCCATTTAACAGTTTGATTGCTAAAGTTAAATGTTAACAGTCTAGACAAGAGCTTAAGGTGATTCACAGTGTCAAACGCACGCTTAAAGTCAACAAAAACAGCTGCAACATAACTGTTTCTGTCTAAATAAGACTTAACCTTCTCAACAAAAACACAGACAGCTGTTTCAGTTGAGTGAAAAGATCGAAATCCGAACTGCATAGGGTGCAAACCTGGAATGGAATCATTAAGATGCGCAATGATAGAGTTAGCGACCCACTTTTCTGCAATCTTTGAAAAGATAGGAAGTATGCTAATAGGTCGATAATTAGCAGGGTCTGATTTATCACCCAATTTATATATTGGAATGACATTTGCCACCTTCCAACTCAAATGGACGACTGCCTGCGTAATTGATAAATTAATAAGATGGGTCACAGGCAGCAAGATACAAGATTTATAATGCTTCAGAAGATTGGTATCAAATCCAAACACATCCCTTGCTTTAGAACTTTTCAGTTCAGAGATTATGTTTTGTACTTCATTTTCTGAAATTATTTGAATATTAAACTTTGAATTTTGAGTTAAGGCATCCATATAGGGATCGGTATTGTCAATATCTTGTTCAGAGTCACAAGAGTTAGAAAACAGTTGTGCGATCTCATCAATGGTACTTTGGAAATAATCATTTAATTTAGTTGCTAGGCTGAGAGGCTCTGATACCAATTCATTAGCAAATTTGAGTTCAAGGTCTTTATCAGCAGTGCTTACTTTTACCAAGGAGTTTGTTAATATTTTCCCAAATTAGCTTACAGTTTCCTTTGGCACTATTAATTATTGTCATAAATAAATAAGCTTTTGCCATTCTCAAAGTTTGCGTGACTTTATTCCTTGCAGATACAAAATTTAATCGATCAGTACTTAATCCAGATTGTAATTATTTTTTAAGTAATTTGTCTCTGAGTGTCATAAGTTGTTTACACTCACTGTTGATCCACGGCAAGGAATAAACTCGTTTCTTTAAATGACCCACTTTCTGAAACTGAGACAGAACCCCTTTAATAGAGGAGTGTAGTAAATCAGAACATTTATTAGTGTCATCACAAGATAATATACTAGACCAATCAAGAGTGTTTAGAGCTGCAATTAAACGTTGTTCCTGGCTCTTTGGAATAAATGTTTGTTTTATATTAATGTTTTTACTGATACTTCTCAATCGTTTTTTAGTCAGCTTTCTGACAAAGAATATGGCATTGTGGTCAGACAAGCCAGTCAAAAAATTTTATGTTTTTATCATTCGATCTAGTTTGTTAGAGAACACCAGATCTATTAGAGTTTTAGATCGATTTGTTATTCTAGTGGGATCACTGATCATTTGTGTCAGTCCAAAATTATCTGTAATTTCTTTCAGTTTCTTTCTGTTCTTTAGTCTCCCATTAGAATAACCTCATTATTAAAGTCACAACAACTTAGAAGTGCTTTAAATTGATCATAAAAATCTATTTTTGCTGAAGGCAGACGATAAAGACATAGAACAGTAAATTACATTTCTGCTGAAAGTGACACCTTAACTCCAACACACTCAATTGGTATTTCATTAGGCCAAATTATTTGTGTACAGTTTAAGCAGTCTTTCATATACAGTGACACCCCTCCCCCTTTCCTTGATGCCTATCCTTTCTAAAGACATTATAGCCCTGTAATGATACCACTGCTTGTGGGGAAGAGGGTTTAAGCCAAGTTTCTGAAAGCCCTAAGAAATCTACATTTGAGTTTATGAGAAGATGCTCTAATTGTTCCCTCTTAGGGGCCATACTGTGTATGTTCAGATGGCCACCTAAGAGCCCTTTATTTTTACACTGTGGATCCCATATAGTCCTGGCTTGATTAAGAGTCTGGAATAACTTACACAATCGATGTTTTTTAAATACAGGGTTCCTTTGTGCATGCATGGGTATGATGGGATGAGATGACATACTGGACTTAGTAGTAATAGGGTCCTGCAGTGGTGGTGTTAGCCCAAGGAGCTGCTGTGGCCCTGTTAGCAGTGGTGGAGATAATCCAGGGAGCTGCTGTAACCCAGGTAGCAGAGGTGGAATTAGCCCAGGAAACTGCTGTAGCTCAGGTAGCAGTGGTTGTATTAGCCCAGGGAACTGCTGTAGCACAGGTAGCAGTGGCTGTATTAGCCCAGGGAACTGCTGTGATCCAGGTAATAGAAGGGGTATTAGCCCAGGAAACTGCTGTAACCCAGGTAGCAGAGGGGGTATTAGCCCAAGAAGCTGCTGTCCCCCAGGTAGCAGAGGGGGTATTAGTCCATAAAGTTGCTGTAACCCAGGTAGAAGAGGTGGTATTAGCCCAAAGAGCTGCTGTGGCCCAGGTAGCAGTGGTGGTGTTAGCCCAAAGAGCTGCTGTAGCCCAGGTAGCAGTGGTGGTGTTAGCCCAAAGAGCTGCTGTGGCCCAGGTAGCAGTGGTGGTGTTAGCCCAAAACAGGTCCGGGATTTTGCTCAACATCACCAGCCAGAAGTATTATCATCAGGAGATTCACAACCCCAGGGAATGATCTAGATGCTGTTTGATCAAATTTACCTGAGGGCGGCCTAGCATGTCCACAATCCAGGATTCTTGCATACAGAAGATGTTGGCTCCTCTTAGCTGGTGTTGGAGCTAAATCCTGCTCCATTCTCAGGGTTCATTCCATTAGTAGTCAAAATCTCAGATGTTGATATGTGAATCCATTTTATTACATAGGATATCCTAGAGACAAAGTTACCTGGATCAAGCTCTCGCAGCTCTCCCCTTCCTTTGTCTGACTCTCTGGCTCTCAGACCCCCAGTATTATCTCACAAAGGGGGTCTTGTGCTTATTCCTTATCTTTTAGTTGGGATGTGACTGAGGGTTTATGACCCTCAGGACTTGCAAAGCAACAGAGCAGTTGGGCCATAAAGGGGGGACTGGAACCAGAGACAGGGTGTCTCTAACATCATCAATTCAACTTCTGACACATTTGTAGAGCTGGTTATAACAAAATGTACCAGAACATCTTATATTATAAAACAAAAGTATTGCAAAACAACTTAATGCAACAAACAACAAATTATATATTTATAACAACAAACTTAATGCATGACCCACATGTCTTCATTTATGTCGAAATAATGCTTTTACCTTTTAGCTTAAAAGTATAATGCAAATCACCCACAATGTTTAAGCACATATAAAATTTTAAATTCCAACACTGGATAGAGAGTTAAGTTGTCCATTTTCCTTGGACATGTTAAACTCAAGAGGAGGTAGAAGGACAGGAGAAGACCAGACAAGCATGGCAAAATCCAAGGGTTTTTGATATACCAAACACTGTGGCTGCAGCCTGGCGGCCCTGGATGGCCCTATAACTCCCAAACCGTACATCGGATATTTAAAAACCTTATATCCACGCGTTACCTGGATCCTACTGAATCTCGTGATATAGGCCACGCCCATTTCCGCCTAGACTTTTATGCATGAAAAATTGCGATTTATCGAAAACCAACTTTTTCGAACTCCTCCTAGACCGTGCAATGGATCGGCACAAAACTTGGCACATAGCATCTCCAGATCAACCTGACACAAAGTTGTATAAAGATTTTTTATAGAATAAAAATTGCGCATATTACACGCAAACAAATTTGTGTTGCTAACTACGAAAACACAGTCTTTACCATATCTCGGCCAAGATAAATGCTATCAAAGTTTAGAATATCCCTTGCTATCACCCTCTGAGGCTCTAAACCAAATTTGACGAATATTGGCCACTAGGGGGCGCTACAGATACAACAAGTTTATATCTCATGAACCGCTAATCCAAATTTTACAAAATTTGATGGATACCATCTAGGCTCACTCCTGAGGTGGTCCTTACAGTGGGGTACTGATTGATGCGCACCCCGGGTCGCTGGGGACGACTGGCGCGGGGAGGCTTGGATCCCGTTGTAACTGCTTGCAGTTCTAGTTACCTTTAGTTTTACAGTTATTTTTGGAATTTATGGTCAATAAACCTCATTTATAGGAAATTATACCTAATATTTGAGTTAGAAAAGCAGAAATTAGGAATTATTTAGACTAAAATTAAAGGAATGGATGTTGATGATAATCTCAGACTGGAATATGTCAACTTTTACTCAATACTATTTCAAAAACACTTCAATTTGTTTGTGAGGACAACATGAGAACAACATGGGGACAACATGGGGACAACATAGGGACAACATGGGGATAACATCAGGGCAACATGAGGACAACATGGGGACAACATGGGGACAACATGAGGATAACATGGGGACAACATCAGGGCAACAAGAGGACAACATGGGGACAACATGAGGACAACATCAGGGCAGCAAGAGGACAACATGGGGACAACATCAGGGCAACATGAGGACAACATGGGGACAACATGAGGACAACATGAAGGTAACATGAGGACAACATGAGGACAACATGAGGGCAACATGAGGACAACATGAGGACAACATGAAGGTAACATGAGGGCAACATGAGGGCAACATGAGGGCAACACTTTTGTTCCTTTTTTTCAATGTTTGTCACTTTTTTTTACATTTTCAACACTACATAACACTAACTTATTAACTTTAGTTTCAGTTATTTTTTGAATTTATGGTCAATTAACCTCATTTATAGGAAATTATACCTAATGTTTGAGTTAGAAAAACAGAAATTAGGAATTATTTAGACTAAAATTAACCCTCATGTTTTCCTTGGGTGAAATGTGACCCGTTTTCAGTTATTTATTATTTGCTCAAAAACTGGGCCGTCAAAATAAGAGCTGAAAATGTCAACATTAAAAATATCAAGAACCTGGGGCGGCCTCTGGACCCCCCAGTAAGAGCGTTTGCCCCATGTTGGCTGAGTCCTGCAGCGAGCCAGGGGTTCAAATCCAAGCTGTGGTCATTTGCTGCTTGTCGCCCCCCTTCTCATGTCTATCCACTGTCACTGTAATAAAGGGAAAAGCCCCCCCAAAAACATCAAAAACCTTTGGCAAGAAAAGCACCCAGAACATTGAAAAAGTGACAATTGTTTTTAGAAAAAGCGATAATAATGTTGAAAAAAAAGTGACTATAACGGGGGTTTTTCACGGGAAGACAACACAAGGGTTAAAGGAATGTTAACGAATGTAAAGGATGTTGATGGATAATCAGACTGGAATATGTCAACTTTTATGCTATAAAATATAATAAGACGCCCCAAAATTAATGAAAGTAGAGATTTGTACTTGGCAAAGAGCGTTGTGTGGAATCAATCATGTTATTTTGGGGAATTAAAAAGAACATTGATATAGGACAACATGGGGACAACATGAGGACAACATGAGGACAACATGAGGACGACATGAGGGTTAAGCTATATCTATATTTTATAATACACTTATAACTAGCTGGATATTTTAATTTGATGAATGGCTCATTAATGATTCATGCACTCATTCAGTGTTTGCCAGTATCTCCCAGCATGCAGTGTGTTGACTTTCTTTCTGATTTCTGTGTTGCTCTGTCTGTCCAGCGGACTGCTGGCTGCATTTGTAAGTACACTCTTAAGAAATAAATCTGGAAAATAACAGACTTTGGCCTGTAATTAAAAATGGAAGTGTGTAGCTACAGGAACAATACATTTTCTGTTATTATAAACAGTTATCAGTCTTCCCTTTTGAGTAGATGTTGGCCCTGTTCAGCAGATGTTATTGCACATACAGATACAAATGCTCGTATAATGACCATAATTAATTGTTTTTTAACTTCCTGGACACATTAAAGTCAACTGCACAGCTGTTCATTTTTAAAACTGCTACTAATAAGTCGCAGCTTTCTGTTTTTGTTAATATTTACACTCATAAGTGTGCATTGGAAATTGTGTGCTGATCAAACCTGTTCTCCAGGAACCATAATCATATACCATCAACGCTAAATGTGAGTTAGATGTGATTAACACTAAACAGTAGAACATCAGTCCAGTCTCCCCAACCCTAAATGTCATTGGCTGTTAAAGTCTTGTGTTATAATAAATGTATATTCTTGTGATCATAACAGAACGTCCCGTCCAGGTCAGGACAGTATCTCGGACTCGTTGCGTTGCTGATTGTAGTCTTGCATTGCCAGCTCTATCTACACAGCGCTGAGGAGGAACAATCCCATAACGTATACATTATTAAATGAACAGTTGTTGATATAGACTAATCTGATTGGTTTTGGTGTGTTTGTTCATACAGGGTGCCCCCCCCCTGTCCTCCTGATTGGACTCAGTTTGGCTCTCGCTGTTTTTCTTTCTACATCCAGCCAAAGACCTGGATTGATGCAGAGGTACAGCACTTCTATCTATCATAACAAATGCATGCTAAATACCTGTGCACTCTAATACTTTACTGCAGTTTAAGTATTAATACCACATTGTAAAAATACTCTGTTAGAATAAAAGTCTGGCATTGAAAGTATGTCAGGATCATTAAGAAAATATAGCTTCTTAACCCTCATGTTGTCTTCATTTTTCCCTCATGGTGTCCCCGTGTTGTCCCCGTGTTGCCCCTGTGTCTTCATGTTGTCCTAACTTAGGTATAATTTCCTATAAATTAGGTTTATTGAACATAAATTCCAAAAAATAACTGTTAACCAAAACCGGGCTTAAACCAGTCTTTCTCCTCCAGGAGGGTACGTGGACTTGGTCTGAGGGATCCAAATTCAACTACAAAAGCTGGAATGCGGGGCAGCCTGACAACTACGCTGGATCAGAGCACTGTCTTACGATTAACTCGGCTGCAGGTAAAAAAAACTTTTAAAACATATGTTCTTTGTTGCACTTTAAGTATAAAGGTTAAATGTGATCAGTTACACTGGTTGTTAACTCTCTACAGGAAAATGGAACGACCGGGCTTGTACCAACAAGATTCCTTTCATGTGCTCCAAGGACCTGTGTGTGCCCTAACACGCCACCATGAAGCCTCTACAGCTCTAATCTCTATCATTGATAGATCTTATTAGCTTAGCTTAGCATAAAGACTGGAGACATGGGGAAACAGCTAGCTTAGCTTAGCATTAAGATTGAGACATGGGGAAACAGCTATCTTAGCTTAGCATTAAGACTGGAGACATGGGGAAACAGCTATCTTAGCTTAGCATTAAGACTGGAGACATGGGGAAACAACTAGCTTCGCTTAGCATAAAAACTGGAGACATGGGGAAACCGCTAGTTTAGCTTAGCATAAAGACTGGAAACAGGTAACTTAGCTTAGCATAAAGACTGGAAAGAAGGGGAAACAGCTAGCTTAGCTTAGCATAAAAACTGGAAACAGGTAGCTTGACTCCGTCTAAAGGTAAACCTACCAGATATGAGTAGTGATGATATTTATGTATATTTTATCAGAGCTTTCTGTGATCCAAGAAGAGAATGCAACTGTAATAACACTTCATAATAACTATTATTATTCATATAGTCCACTGGTTTAATGAACTGGTTTCTTTTTATTCTTAAAATTGATCTGTTGTGTTCTTTATTCATCTGATTTCCTTTACTCTATAATCAACTAAGCATTCAAAAATAAGACATTTTGTCTTAAACCGTGTTGAGTCCTGTTGTTGTTTTCTATAAGGGACAAATGATTAATACCGCAATATGTAACACTAACTTATTAACTCAAGTGTTAGTTATTTTTGGAATTTATGGTCAATAAACCTCATTTATAGGAAATTATCCCTAATGTTTGAGTTAGAAAAGCAGAAATTAGGAATTATTGAGACTAAAACAACACTTCAATTTGTTTTCAAATGCTATACAATTGAATAAGACGCCCCAAAATGAATGAAAGTAGATGTTATTTTGGGGAATTAAAAAGAACTGATATAGGACAACATGAGGACAACATGAAGACAACATGAGCAACATGAAGACAACATGAAGACAACATGAGGGCAACATGAGGGCAACATGAAGACAACATGAAGACAATATGAGGACAACATGAAGACATGACAACAACATGAAGACAACATGAGGGCAACATGTGGACAGCATGAGGGCAACATGAGGGAAACACTAGGGCAACATGAGGACAACACTAGGGCAACATGAGGACAACACTAGGGCAACATGAGGACAACACTAGGGCAACATGACGACAACACTAGGGCAACATGACGACAACATGAGGGCAACATGAAGACAACATGAAGGCAACATGACGACAACATGAGGGCAACATGAAGACAACATGAAGGCAACATGAAGGCAACATGAGGGCAACATGGGGGCAACATGAGGGCAACATGGGGGCAACATGAGGGCAACATGAGGGTTAACAGTACCAAATATCTCAATCCACACAGTCAAAGGAATGAATTTCAGTCTGGTGCATATCAAAATCTGCTTATTATTGCAATTTTAGCTGAAAGCCTAAGCAGGTACCTTGTTTTAAACTTGCTAGTACTCAATTCAATTACATTTTATTTATATTGCGCCAACTCACAACAGTTATTCCCAGGTTCTCCCCTTTCAAAAAGAAAGTGTTTTTGAAATAGTATTGAGTAAAGGTTGACATATTCCAGTCTGTGATTATCCATCAACATCCATTCCTTTAATTTTTGTCTAAATAATTCCTAATTTCTGCTTTTCTAACTCAAACATTAGTTATAATTTCCTATAAATGAGATTGACCATAGGACTAGGTGGAGGGACGTCCAGCTGGCCCTGAGTCTCCCCCGAGGCCTCCTCCCAGCTGGACGTCCCTCCACCTAGTCCTATCTCTCTCTCTATATATATATATATATATATACACACAGTGCCTTGCGAAAGTATTCGGCCCCCTTGAACTTTTTAACCTTTTGACACATTTCAGGCTTCAAACATAAAGATATAACATTTTTATTTTTTATGAAGAATCACCAACAAGTGGGACACAATTGTGAAGTGGAACGAAATCTATTGGATATTTTAAACTTTTTTAGCAAATAAAAAACTGAAAAGTGGTGCGTGCAAAATGATTGGGCCCCCTTGCGTTAATACTTTGTAGAGCCACCTTTTGCTGCGATTACAGCTGCAAGTCGCTTGGGGTATGTCTCTATCAGTTTTGCACATCGAGAGACTGACATTCTTGCCCATTCTTCCTTGCAAAACAGCTGGAGCTCAGTGAGGTTGGATGGAGAGCGTTTGTGAACAGCAGTTTTCAGCTCTTTCCACAGATTCTCGATTGGATTCAGGTCTGGACTTGGACTTGGCCATTCTAACACCTGGATACGTATATTTGTGAACCATTCCTTTGTAGATTTTGCTGTATGTTTGGGATCATTGTCTTGTTGGAAGATAAATCTCCGTCCCAGTTTCAGGTCTTTTGCAGACTCCAACAGGTTTTCATCCAGAATGGTCCTGTATTTGGCTGCATCCATCTTCCCCTCAATTTTAACCATCTTCCCTGTCCCTGCTGAAGAAAAGCAGGCCCAAACCATGATGCTGCCACCACCATGTTTGACAGTGGGGATGGTGTGTTGAGGGTGATGAGCTGTGTTGCTTTTACGCCAAACATATCGTTTTGCATTGTGGTCAAAAAGTTTGATTTTGGTTTCAATTGACCAGAGCACCTTCTTCCACATGTTTGGTGTGTCTCCCAGGTGGCTTGTGGCAAACTTTAGACGAGACTTTTTATGGATATCTTTGAGAAATGGCTTTCTTCTTGCCACTCTTCCATAAAGGCCAGATTTGTGCAGTGTACGACTGATTGTTGTCCTATGGACAGACTCTCCCACCTCAGCTGTAGTTCTCTGCAGTTCATCCAGAGTGATCATGGGCCTCTTGGCTGCATCTCTGATCAGTCTTCTCCTTGTCTGAGCTGAAAGTTTAGAGGGACGGCCAGGTCTTGGTAGATTTGCAGTGGTCTGATACTCCTTCCATTTCAAAATGATCGCTTGCACAGTGCTCCTTGGGATGTTTAAAGCTTGGGAAATCTTTTTGTATCCAAATCCGGCTTTAAACTTCTCCACAACAGTATTACGGACCTGCCTGGTGTGTTCCTTGGTCTTCATGATGCTCTCTGCGCTTTCAACAGAACCCTGAGACTATCACAGAGCAGGTGCATTTATACAGAGACTTGATTACACACAGTTGGATTCTATTTATCACCATCAGTCATTTAGGACAACATTGGATCATTCAGAGATCCTCGCTGAACTTCTGGAGTGAGTTTGCTGCACTGAAAGTAAAGGGGCCCAATAATTTTACACACACCACTTTTCAGTTTTTTATTTGCTAAAAGTTTAAAATATCCAATAGATTTCGTTCCACTTCACAATTGTGTCCCACTTGTTGGTGATTCTTCACAAAAAATAAAAATGTTATATCTTTATGTTTGAAGCCTGAAATGTGTCAAAAGGTTGAAAAGTTCAAGGGGGCCGAATACTTTCGCAAGGCACTGTATATATATATCTATATCTATATCTATATAACATTATTACATTACTGTCTCATAATCTTACAGGTTGGCAAACCACTGCATTACACTGCATACTGCATGTGCAACACATTTGTTTTTTTACTTACAGATGGAGCCAACAGTCCGATGGACAAACAGAGCAACAAAGCAAACGGAACGCCCAACGCCATCTGTGGAAAGACAAAGTCAACAAACCGCAGACAAGGACATACAGTGCTTTGTGAAAATATTCACCCCCCTTGGCTTTTTACCTTTTTTGTTATATTACAGCCTTTGGTTCTTCCTCTTCTTCCTGCTTCTGGCGAGAGCAGTCGTGTTTTTCCTCCTCTCCCCTCTTATCTTAGCTTGTCTCCTATTCTAGTTGTCTACCTTGTTGTGTGGAACTTTTTCTCCTTTCTCTTTGTCCCCTGCCTGCTGCTTTCCTGGAACATTCATTGCGATCAGATGATCATTTGCCGCTCCTTGTTCCATTTGCCCGTACAAATCTGGGAAAAAGGGCTTTTGTCTACTCCACTCCTTCTGCATGGAACTCTTTGCAAAGACTTGAAATTATCTGAACTTATTTCCTTAAATGCTTTTATATCCAGATTGAGAGAACCTGAAATGACCTGTTTACATTGTAAATGTTTTTAATTATCTGTGTTGCATAACTTTTATAAATGTAATTGATTGTCTTTTTGCCGGCCTCTGGGCCAGGACTCCCTTGAAAAAGAGGTTTTTAACTTCGACGGGACTTTCCTGGTTAAATAAAGGTTAAATAAAAAATAAAAAAAAACATTCAAAAACGGAATTTATTAACTGGTCACTCAGCGCTATTGACAAGATCTTTTCACTCAAGCATGATTTACTGGGGAACCGGTCTGCGGCAGTGGGACATTACCTGCAGGCTACGCCTGGACGCTCTCACTGTGGAAGACGTTATTTGAATAATTGGAATTCTGTTGGTGGGACCCCTGATCGTCGGAGTTGGGGTCTCCCTGACCTATCGGAAAATTGGTAAGACAGCCGCCAGCAAATTTACCCACCAGCTGTCTGGGGAACTTAAAGAGTGCCTACATGGAGTGATTGAGAGGATGAAGGTTTTACATCTGAGGGCTGACCAGTCCAGTGAACTGTCTCGCAACATCTCAGACCAGTCTGGGGGGGCGCAGAGGGCACTTCATCAACTGGATACACGTATGACGCTGAGGACGAGTGGTATTGATTGACGGATATTGATTTGGTAAAATTTCGCCGAATCTACCTAAATTAGATTGAAATTGTGATCTATGCCCCCCCCCACAATTCTTCACCCGAGCGGGTAGACAGTCTGCAGCTGGACTACTATCTACTCCTGTGCATTGGCTTATCTCCATGTTAAGGCCGAATGAACTGAACTTTCTAACAACTTGGACAGTCTGACAGTTCATATTATATATATCACAGCCCGCCGCTTGGGGGAGTGTTCTAAACTAAGGTATACCAGTAGTAAATCTTTTCACTGACAAACAGGACACTAAACAGTTCTGCTCAAATGTAACTCTTTTATTCTAAAAACAAGTTAAAACTAGCGAAAAAACAGATAATTAAAAGACACCATTAAAAGATTAAAATTCAAGTACTAAAACTAAACATGCTAGAAATAATGTCCTTATCGCTCGTGTCTAACGTTCTTTACAGTCCGTGGCAGTGGTTATACTAAGGACGGCCGCATCCCACTCCGGGAAGCCTGGGCTCTTCCTTTGCTGGTCCGCGTAGTGTCTTACGTTTCTCCTTGGCTGACACTGGGAGAGAATAGAGAGAGAGCTCTCAGTAAACAGATCAAAAAGTAGTTATTTTGCCCACACACTCTCCGAGGGTAGCTGGCAGACTTCCCTTTACTTATCTACTTTCTCGCGTTGCATTCCTCCTTGGAGTGGCTACAGTCGGCACTTCTCCAACCCGTCCGCTCGTCTCGGGTATGCTCCGTTACCCCAAAAACAGTCCCAGAAGTTGTTTGTTCAAGCAGCAATTAGGACTCTTATTTAGGTTTTTAGTGGCGGCGCCCTCTAGTGATCGTACTAGCAAAGCAGGAAGTAAGGTGATTCATTTATAGACCACTAGAAATCTAAATATAGGTCAGGACAGTCTCGATAGTACTGCTGTACCTCGGCATTGATCCAACTCTTTCCCTGGAAGCTGAAACTGAAACAGCGAGAGCCGAACTGAGTCCAACCAGGAGGACAGGGACCTAAAGGAGACAAAGTTAGACTCTTGCTACGTAGCCGTTTGTATTTTTTAGTGCGTGTGTGTGTGTGTGTGTGTGTGTGCAATGTGTCTCCTCTCTCCCTTCTCCAGCTTGGTTGGTTATTGCATGTGCTCACTCAGCTCCCTGGATAAAGGAGGGAGGAGACCCTCATATTTTCTCCTCCCATCATTTCCGTGTGATGCAATCAGTCGAGAGCAGATGTACGGGAAGTTAACGTCTCGTCCTACAGCCAGGGACAGCAAGGTGTGTGTGGTACCTGATGTTAAACGTCTGATGTACTGATATGGACTCTATCCTCCCAAATGTATAAAGGACTTGCATGCTAGAGAATGTCTTCAGTTCCTCTGCAGAGTCACTCAGGTCTTTGGTTGAATTAATTAATTAGAGAGGAAGGAGATACACACACACACACACACAGACAAACGTAACATATGAACAAATGAGTCAGAGATCCTGGACTGACCTAGGAAGGTTTTAGTTTCTTCATAACACTGTGATCACAAAAAGACATATTAAACACGATCGGTCTGATTACAGGACTACTCTACTTAACTTTATTTATACATCATCTTTGATACAAACATGCAGCCCAAAGTGCTTCATAGAACAAACTTATCTAATATTTCAGCTTACAGTTTGCACTCAGCCTACATTAAAACTAGTAACATTATTAAATCACTGTCTCATAATCTTACAGGCTGGGAAACCACTGCATTACACTGCATGTACAACACATGGAGTTGTTTTTAAATTAATAGTTGCATAGTTTTTACTTCCTCTCCGGGAACCATCACCTTATCGTGGTGGAGAGGTTTGTGTGTCCCTATGAACCTGAGGGCTGTGTTGTCTGGAGCTTTATGCTCCTGGTAGGGTCTCCCATGGCAAAGAGGTCTCAGGGGAGGGGCCAGACAAAGAATGGTTCAAAGACTACTATGGAAGATCAAGGAAGGGATAGAGGGACCCTGCCCGGAGGAAGCCCGGGGCCCCCGTCTGGAGCCAGGCCCAAACGGCGGGCTCGTCAGCGAGCGCCTGGTGGCCAGATTTGCCACGGAGCCCGGTTGGGCACAGCCCGAAGAAGCTACGTGGCACATCTCCCTCCAGCCCATGGGCCCACCACCTGTGGGAGGAAGCAAAGGGGTCGGGTGCGCTGTTATATGGGTGGCAGCAAAGGTCAGGGGCTTCGACGGACCAGACCCGGGCGACAGAGGCTGGCTCTGGGGACGTGGAATGTCACCTCTCTGTGGGGGAAGGAGCCGGAACTTGTGCGGGAGGTGGAGCACTACCAGTTAGATCTGGTGGGGCTTACTTCTACGCACAGTCTCGGTTCTGGAACCGTACTCCTGGATAGGGGTTGAACTCTGTCCTACTCCGGAGTTGCCCATGGTGTGAGGCGCCGGGCGAATGTGGGGATACTCACAAGCCCCCGGCTGAGCGCCGCTGCGTTGGAGTTTACCCGGTGGGAGAGGGTCGCCTCCCTACGCCTGCGGGTGATGGGGGGGGGAAACTCTGACTGTTGTTTGTGCATATGCACCAAACAAGAGTTCGGAGTATTCTGCCTTCTTGGAGACCTTGAATGGAGTCCTGTATGGGGCTCCAGTAGGGGACTCCATAGTTCTGCTGGGGGACTTCAACGCACACGTGGGTGATGATGGAGATACTTGGAGAGGGGTGATTGGGAGGACAATGTTCAAAGTTTCCAATGCTGAAGCTGCGGCAGCGAGCTGTGGTCTTAGGGTCTTAAGGGGCGGTAACCCACGAACACCCTGGTGGACACCGGTGGTCAGGGAAGCCGTCCGACTGAAGAAGGAGTCTTTCCGGGAGGACTATTATCCCGGAGGACTCCGGAGGCAGTTGCAAGGTACCGATGGGCCCGAAGGGCTACGGCCTCTGCCGTGACAAAGGCAAAGCAGCGGGTGTGGGTGAAGTTCGGAGAAGACATGGAGAAGGACTTTCGGTCGGCACCAAGGTGCTTCTGGAAAACCGTTTGCCACCTCAGGAGGGGGAAGCGGGGAATCATCCAAGCTGTATACAGTAAGGATGGGACGTTGTTGACCTCAACTGGGGAGGTAATAGAGCGGTGGAAGGAGCACTTTGAGGAACTCCTAAATCCAGCTGACACGCCCTCTGTGGTAGAGGCAGAGCTGGAGGATGATGAGCGATTGTTATCAATTTCCCTGGTGGAAGTCGCTGAGGTAGTCAAACAACTCCACAGCGGCAAAGCTCCAGGGATTGATGAGATCCGTCCAGAAATTCTGAAAGCTCTGGGTGTGGAGGGGATGTCTTGGTTGACACGCCTCTTCAACATTGCGTGGAAGTCTGGGACGGTGCCTAAGGAGTGGCAGACCGGGGTGGTGATTCCCCTCTTCAAAAAGGGGGACCAGAGGGTGTGTGCCAATTACAGGGGTATCACAGGGGTATTCTCAGCCTCCCTGGTAAAGTCTACTCCAAGGTGCTGGAAAGGAGGGTTCGGCCGATAGTCGAACCTCGGATTGAAGAGGAACAATGCGGATTCCGTCCTGGCAGTGGAACAACGGATCAGATCTTCACTCTCGCAAGGATCTTGGAGGGGGCCTGGGAGTATGCCCAACCAGTCTACATGTGTTTTGTGGATCTGGAGAAGGCGTATGACCGGGTCCCCCGGGAAAAATTGTGGGAGGTGCTGCGGGAGTATGGGGTGAGGGGGTCCCTTCTCAGGGCCATCCAATCTCTGTATGACCAAAGCGAGAGCTGTGTCCGGGTTCTTGGCAGTAAGTCGGACTCGTTCCAGGTGAGGGTCGGCCTCCGCCAGGGCTGCGCTTTGTCACCAATCCTGTTTGTAATATTTATGGACAGGATATCGAGGCGTAGTCAGGGCGGGGAGGGGTTGCAGTTCCGTGGGCTCGGGATCTCATCGCTGCTTTTTGCAGATGATGTGGTCCTGATGGCGTCATTGGTCTGTGACCTTCAGCACTCATTGGATCGGTTCGCAGCCGAGTGTGAAGCGGCTGGGATGAGGATCAACACCTCTAAATCTGAGGCCATGGTTCTCAGCAGGAAACCGATGGAGTGCTTTCTTCAGGTAGGGAGTGAGTCCTTACCCCAAGTGAAGGAGTTTAAGTACCTTGGGGTCTTGTTCGCGAGTGAGGGGACCATGGAGCGTGAGATTGGTCCGAGAATCGGAGCAGCCGGAGCGGTATTACATTCCGTTTATTGCACCGTTGTAATGAAAAGAGAGCTGAGCCAGAAGGCAAAGCTCTCGATCTACCGGGCAATTTTTGTTCCTAGCCTCACCGATGGTCATGAAGGCTGGGTCATGACCGAAAGAACGAGATCCAGGGTACAGGCGGCCGAAATGGGTTTCCTCAGGTGGCTGGCGTCTCCCTTAGAGATAGGGTGAGAAGCACAGTCATCTGAGAGATGCTTGGAGTAGAGCCGCTGCTCCTTCGCGTCGAACGGAGCCAGTTGAGGTGGTTCGGGCATCTGGTAAGGATGCCTCCTGGGCGCCTCCCTAGGGAGGTGTTCCAGGCACGTCCAAATGGGAGGAGGCCTCGGGGAAGACCCAGGACTAGGTGGAGAGATTATATCTCCAACCTGGCCTGGGAACGCCTCGGGATCCCCCAGTCGGAGCTGGTTGATGTGGCTCGGGAAAGGGAAGTTTGGGGTCCCCTACTGGAGCTGCTGCCCCCGCGACCCGATACCGGATAAGCGGATGAAGATGGATTGATGGATAATTTTTACTTACAGATGCAGCCGACAGTCCGATGGACAAACAGAGCAACGCAGCACACAGAGAGCCTGACGCCATCTGTGGAAAGACGTTCAACAAAGTCAACACAACACACAACTATTTAATATCAAACTATATATATATATATATATATATGTATAAATATGTGTGTGTGTTTGTGTGTGTATGGTTTGATATTGAATTGTTTAACTAATTTAAAATGTCTAACTATTAAATACATTAAGGGTTTCTCAAAATATAA
>CM049381.1:1690921-1753421 GCA_026937815.1 Etheostoma perlongum
CAACTAACAATGATAACAGCAGCAGATTTACCATAAGTATTTGTAGGACTTTTTAGATGTTATTTTATTGAAGTACACACTTCCAGCAAATTTGTCACAATAAAAGCGTACCTGTAAAGCAAGAAGTATGTACATTGTTGTTGGAATCATTTCAATGTGAAACATCTGTGAAGGAAGTGTTGCATTTTGATTCAGTTGCCCGAAAAAGAAACACAGTTCATTTACCGTATTTTCCGGACTATACTGTAAGTCAAACCTTTTTTCATAGTTTAGCTGGTTTTGGGACTTATAGTCAGGTGCAACTTATATATCAAAATATATAATTTAACTTGTTATTAAATATTAATTCATACTGAAAACATTACAGTCTGCGGACGCGAGAGGGCGCTCTAGGCTCATGACAACTATATGTCTGCTCCTAAAGACAACGGAAAGAGAAAAATCCTATTTTGCCGATTTCAAACTGCAGGTAGTAACATATGCAGTCAAACGGTAACCGAGCAGCAGAAAGAAAGTTCTGGGTGAGGGAGAAACTTGTGAGGGACTGGCGAAAAGGTTCCTCTTACTGCAATGAGAAAACAAAGAAAGCTAATCGTGGAATGAAAGCAAGATGGCCAGAGCTGGAGAACATCTCTGAAGGAAGTGTTGCATTTTGATTCAGTTGCCCAAAAAAGTAAAAAACATTTTATTAAATAAATTCCACACAGCGTAGACAGTAGAAAACCTGCGCCCCGCGGCTCACGACTGACCCGTGTGCTTAATTATGTACTTCTTGTAATGGGAAAATTACATTTAAACAATGATTTTCATATTATTCATAATAAGATCTCCAATGCCTCTCAGAGTATCCCAGGACCCAGGTCCGAGGACCCAGGTCCCAGGTCGAGACCATAGCCTACCAAAGCTTACTTTTGGTACTTTAAGTATGTGGTAGAGTCTTCCTTCAGACCTGCATTAGGCCAATGAGCTCTGGGCTGCCAATAACCAAGGTCCAATACACTGTACGTGAATATTATTCACAAATATAGAATTATTTGTCCTTTTAGAGAAAACAAGAGTCAGTAAGTCAGGGCCATACAATTTTTGTGACAACATGTCTTTATTTTTTAATGCTTACTGATTATATAATGAAGGAAAACTGATGAATAAGAACCCAACACACCAGAAACTCCTCTGGTATCACAGAATGTTCTGACAACATTTGGACTTTTATTTTTTCTATTTGGACATTTTGGATGAGAAGATGGTCACCACTCATGTCTGGTAGGTGGATGTTGTTACCTTTAGACAGCGCTGACAGACAATACTCAGAAAACTAAACTGGAAAAGATGTTTTATGGATTTCATTATGTGTTGTTTATAGATTAAAAGTCCAATAACTGATTGTTTCTGATGTTAAAACCCAAATGTGAACCGTTCCCTAACTCTTCAGATAATTAACAAGTGAGAGTGAGTGTGTGAGCAGAGAGCTGTGTCTGTCTGCAGAACAAACTGAAAGTTATTAATTCTAGAGATAAGAGATGAATCAATGATGAAGATTTGAGATGAGATGTAGAGAGATCATGATGGGGGGGGCTCTCACAGGCCCTTGGAGCACAGGAAAGCATATGGGGTGGTACACGGCGCGTCGTTCCAGTCCCTTCCTGTAGAGAGAGATTTAAGAGTTTTAATGTAACGTTTTATCTTTCAGACTGGAACATATGACCACCTGCTATAAGTTTAGAGATCATTTTTGGATCATCATTTTTATTTAAAAGACAAGATGTTTCATATGTTGTTTTTTACCCTGATAGGTCAGCTCAAGACAGTGCTCTTTTCCAAGGGCGTTGTCAGGCTGACCCACATCCCAGCGTTTGTAGTCGAATGTGGATCCATCAGACCACATCCACATGCCCTCCTGGAGGAGAAAGATCGGTTCGACGAAAAATCAGAAGAGGATCCTCCATTTCTGTTTCATTTAGAGTAATTTTCCTCTTTCTGTTCTTTATTTCTTTCATCAAATTTTATTTTCTCAATAGCTCAAGAGACGAGTGACATCACTTCCTGTGGTGATTAAAGTCTCACCTTCACTGAGTCAAAACCTCCAATCCAGGTCCGTTTGTATTCACCGGTCACTTGGTTAATGAAGGTTTTGAGGAATACATGTTCCTCTTCTGAGTGGACTGAAGCCAGATGCCCACCGGCGGCCTTGCAGAAGGTCTAATGGAGACAATATAACAGGTTAAAATCATTTAAGATAAAAACATAAACCTAATCACGAGATGACACAGATGCAATCTCAGGACATCTCATTATAATACTGACATACCTCTGGACAATGCAGGACTTTTACTGTAACAAAGTATTATTACTATTAGAGACTGAACTCCCCCAAAAACAGTCCCAGAAGTTGTTTGTCCAAGCAGCAATTAGGACTCTTATTTAGGTTTATAGTGGTGGCGCCCTCTAGTGGCCGTAGTAGCAAAGCAGGAAGTAAGGTGATTCATTTTTAGCTGCTGTCATAACTACTACGACCACTAGAAATCTAAATATAGGTCAGGACAGTCTCGATAGTACTGCTGTACCTCGGCATCGATCCAACTCTTTCCCTGGAAGCTGAAACTGAAACAGCGAGAGCCGAACTTAGTCCAACCAGGAGGACAGGGACCTAAAGGAGACAAAGTTAGACTCTTGTTACGTAGCAGTTTGTATTTCTTATTGTGTGTGTCTGTGTCCTCTCTCCCTTCTCCAGCATAGTTGGTTATTGCATGTGCTCACTCAGCTCCCTGGATAAAGGAGGGAGGAGACCCTTACAGAGGCAGTTCTACATGGAGGCCTAGGGAGGCCCGTGCCTCTCTAGAAATGTCGCTGGCGACCCCTGTGCTTCCTCCCATGATGACCAAATAAAAAAAAAAAAAAAAAAAAAAATTTATTATGATTTTACACATGGAACTACCGTGCAACGTAACATTCTACACAAGTAAATTAGAGCGATGCACCAAAACGCTGCAGCCTGCCACGCCCGCGTGTGGTGACACATGTGAGAGAAGCTCCGATTTCTCCTGTTGCAAGAATCCAAGGTAAGAGAAACCATTTCATCTCGCAAGTGACTTGTTGTTCTTGCACATACTGTAATCGTGTTCTGTTGTTCCTCACACCGAGCATGAAATCAAGTTAGAAAATGTTTTAATCATATCTAAGCAAACTCGTGTAGAAGCAAATATCCAAATGTCAGAATCCTTGCTAGGGCTACACAACGTTGTGATGTTAACACGTAACTCCATCTGTCTTGACTGTTGCATTGTGATAAATACATTTGAGTAAAGTAATCGACAGGATTTATGGTAATATCCACCTGTATATTATATTCAGTACATATCCAGCTGTAAATCTTGTTCACAATACTAGTTAAGTATATATGATATTCATAGGACAAATCTATCCGTAAAATTCTGTTTATAATAGTAAATCATTTCTATATTTATTCAGTACTTATCTATGTCCTGCACTCATGGAACCATTGTATATCCTGCACTTACTGCTATTGCACTTCTGGTTAGACCTAAACTGCATTTCGTTGCCTTGTACTTGTAAATGTGTAATGACAATAAAGTTGAATCTAATCTAATCAAATTCACAAATTCATAAATGTAATGCATGCTTGTACGTTTTTTTTTCTAATAGTTATAATAGTTTTTTCTTCTAATCACAAAAAAGTGAGAAAAACAGCAGCGAGAGAAACAAATCAAGGGATTGAAGAGCAGGAAGAGGGAGAGCCAGAGGAGTCGGGGGAGTTTGGAGAAAGGGCATGTGATGAAAGTGAGGGCTCTGGCACAGAGAGGGATGTTCCAGAGGGTGAGGAGGATGAAGAAGAGGGTGAGGAGGAAGAAAACATACAGGGGCAGAGAGGAACAGCCAGAGGGACAGCAAGTGGATCCATGTGGATCAAGTACTGCATCAGGTTTTGTGATGAAGAAGGTTCTTACTATTTTCAAAGCAGTGCAATTACAATGTCATTGTAGGTGTGCTGTGTGTCCTTAAAATGGTGCTTTCTGCTGGAAAACTCTTTTTGTGTCAATATGGCTCATACATGGCCTATGTTTGTATGTATACATGCATACAGGGGTATGCTGAAGTTGACTAAAAAGAGAAATTTAAAAAAGCATCTTTTGGAAATTAATGCCTTAATTAAAAAGAAAAATCCAACCTTTAAGGTCACCAATTGTTTTTTTTAATGAATAATGTATCATAAATAAATAAATGTTTCTCCTTAAAATACAGGGGACATAAGTATACACCCCCCTATGTTAAAATACAGGGGGCATAAGTATACACCCCCCTATGTTAAAATACAGGGGACATAAGTATACACCCCTATGTTAAAATACAGGGGCATAAGTATACAGCCCCCTATGTTAAAAAATACAGGGGGGCATAAGTATACACCCCCTATGTTAAAATACAGGGGACATAAGTATACACCCCCTATGTTAAAATACAGGGGCATAAGTATACAGCCCCCTATGTTAAAATACAGGGGGCATAAGTATACACCCCTATGTTAAAATACAGGGGGCATAAGTATACACCCCCTATGTTAAAATACAGGGGGCATAAGTATACACCCCCCTATGTTAAAATACAGGGGGCATAAGTATACACCCCCTATGTTAAAATACAGGGGGCATAAGTATACACCCCCTGTGTTAAAATACAGGGGCATAAGTATACATCCCCCTATGTTAAAATACAGGGGGCATAAGTATACACCCCCCATGTTAAAATACAGGGGCATAAGTATACACCCCCCTATGTTAAAATACAGGGGGCATAAGTATACACCCCCTATGTTAAAATACAGGGGCATAAGTATACACCCCCTATGTTAAAATACAGGGGCATAAGTATACACCCCTATGTTAAAATACAGGGGCATAAGTATACACCCCCCTATGTTAAAATACAGGAGGCATAAGTATACACCCCTAAATATGTTAAAATACAGGGGCATAAGTATACACCCCCTATGTTAAAATACAGGGGCATAAGTATACACCCCCTATGTTAAAAATACAGGGGGCATAAGTATACACCCCCTATGTTAAAATACAGGGGCATAAGTATACACCCCCTATGTTAAAATACAGGGGGCATAAGTATACCCCCCCTATGTTAAAATACAGGGGGCATAAGTATACACCCCCCTATATGTTAAAATACAGGGGCATAAGTATACACCCCTATGTTAAAATACAGGGGGCATAAGTATACACCCCCCTATGTTAAAATACAGGGGTCATAAGTATACAGCCCCCTATGTTAAAATACAGGGGCATAAGTATACAGCCCCCTATGTTAAAATACAGGGGTCATAAGTATACAGCCCCCTATGTTAAAATACAGTAGGCATAAGTATACACCCCCCTATGTTAAAATACAGGGGGCATGGGGGGTGTATACTCATGCCCCCTGTACTTTTAAGAATGAAAATGTATTTATTTACGATACATTATTCACTCACAGAGAAAATGGTCCTTAAAAATTCTGAGAAGGAGGAGACGCACACACACACAACAAAAAATACAAACCCCTACGTAACACTATAGGAACAAACAAGTCAAATACAATCAGAGCAACGAGTCAGAGATACTGGACTGACCTGGGCAGCAGGGGTTAGTTTCTCCACAACACTGTGATCACAAAAAAGACATATTAAACACAAGCAGTCTGATTACAGGACTACTCTACTTAACTTTATTTATACATCATCTTTGATACAAACATGCAGCCCAAAGTGCTTCATAGAACAAACTTATCTAATATTTCAGCTTACAGTTTGCACTCAGCCTACATTTAAACTAGTAACATTATTAAATCACTGTCTCATAATCTTACAGGTTGGGAAACCACTGCATTACACTGCATGTACACCACATGGAGTTGTTTTTAATTAATAGTTGCATAGTTTTTACTTACAGATGGAGCCGACAGTCCGATGGACAAACAGAGCAACGCAGCACACAGAAAGCCTGACGCCATCTGTGGAAAGATGTTCAACAAAGTCAACAAACCACAGACAATGAATGATGGGATCAGTGAGCCATTTATAAAATAGTATCCAGCCACTAGTAGTAGTAGCAGTAGTAGTTTATTTGAACATGTAAAACATTAAAATGAACATATATATACATACATGAATGCATACATACATATATATAATTAAAATGACAGATAAATAAGGTCATGTACTTTCATTCAAACAGAAGATTCCCATGTTCAGAAAGGATTAAGAAGAAGTTCATGAACAACTTCTCAGGTCCGACCCCCTTTCTCTACTTTTATCCTTTAGTAAATACAAAATCTTCTACTTCACTTATTACATCATAGACACAGATGCATACACACATACACACATTTACACTGGTTTTCTCTTTTCTTCCCTTTCTTCTTCTTTCTATACCCTCTATCTATAGCAGATTAAATAACACATCCATACTAGACTTAGTATATAGATATATTAGTATATAGTTTTATTAGTATATAGATATATTAGTATATAGATATATAGCAAATAGATATATTAGTATATAGATATATTAGTATGCCAATGTTATATAATGCAAATATGATTTAAAATATAGATGTGTCTAAATAAAATATCATTAAAAAGTGAAGTATAACTACCTTCTCTGAGGTGATGATTGGTTGGCAGAGGGGGACGGAGACGGTCACTGTTAGAAAATCCGCTCTTTATATAGTTTATCACAAGGTCTGCATCCTGCAAGATCCTTCAAGTTCCCCCCGACACACCCTCCTCACTGTAGTCAGTGTATATAAAATGACCATAAAACTTATTTGACCCATAAAGTGGCGTGTAATCTCAAATATTGTAACCTGATAACGTGTTTGAATTGCTGATCAACGTGGTGAAAGGAAGAAGGAAACATGAACAAACTGCAGCAACATACGTGTACTTTACTCAGATATTTCCTTATTACGCTACTTTATACTTCTACTCCACTTCTCCACATCTCAGAGGGAAATCTTTACATTTTTACTGAACTACATTTATAGACACTTAAAGTTACTCTTTAAATATATGAAGCAGTGCTAATACTACTAATGCATAAATAGCGTAACTTCTATGCAAATTCATATCTGCATAATAGTTATTATTTAATATTTTTGATACACCAATAACTGTGCAATTTCATAACCGTAATATTACTTAGTAGCTATAGTCATCATTTTCGATTAACCCAATGAGCGCTGTCAGCAGATTTAACAACCTGACAGCTCGCCTGCTGTCGTTGGTAGTCTGCCGTGTAAATGGTAAATAGAAAAGGTGATAAAACAGTTCCCTGAGATGACCCTGTGTTTGACATGATATTGTCTGACTTAACTTTTAAATTCAGCTTAACAAATTGAGACCTGTTTCCTTAAAATAATTAGAATAAAAGAGATAAAAACACCTGGAACCTTCATCATCAAAAGCTTATTTACAAGGATGTGTGGTTGTATTGATCGCTGAGCTAAAATCATAGTATAGAATTCTCACACACCGTCCCCCTACATCCAAATGAGCATAGACACTGTCCAATTTACAGACAGTAGCATCCTCTGCCCCTCTCCCTTGCTGATAACTAAATTGGCAGGGGTCGAGATACTGCTCCACATGGGACTTCAGACTATTCAACATGATTTTCTCACATACCTTCATAGCTATGGAGGTTAGAGCCACTGGTCTTAGATCATTCATACACTCAACAGCTTTGTTGTTAGGTACTGGTATAAAGCAAGATTGTTTCCATAAATCAGGTAACACTTGAGAGAAACAATAATTAAAAATGCTTGAAAAAGCACAGCCTTTTAATACTTTTGGAGACAGTCCATCTGGACCTGCTGCTTTGGTAGCTTTCAGCCTCATAAACATACCCTATACCTCCTGATTGGTTGTGCTCCCAATCATTTCCCTCAGTCTTGTATTATAAAAATGATGTAGGTTCTCCTGTTCACGTCCCGCAACGAGGCCTTGGAGAGCCTGTGGCACAAGGAGAGCGGCAGGGCCATTTTCCACGCGTACTCTAGACTGTTGTGATTCGACGACCGCGAGTTGAGAGCTGCCTGACGAGCCTCGGACAAACTGGCGGCCGTATGAGAGGTGTGGGACGTGTGGGCAAAGCGGCTGGCTGGTGAATAGAAACAGTTCTTAATAGCAAGCATGGTAGCAAAGCACAGTACATTCAGTAGTCGCCATCTTCTTCTCTCACTGCCTGTACTCAGGGTCTCAGCTTACACCTGCTTATCAACAGTGGTATCATTCAGCAGACATATAAAGACAGAACACATCTAAATGGAAAAGAATTTATGTAACAAGCACCACCATGGTGGTCAGTGATTCAAACACGTTATCAGGCCCTTTGATAAACTATATATAATATATATAAAGAGCAGACTTGTTCTATAAATTAACAGTCAGCAGCTTGTTCTTCTGTCATCTGCATAACAGGGAAAGTTAATAGTGTGCTTCTTAATACTATTGTGTATTACATCTTTTGTCATTGTGTAACAGCATTTTAATGTTGTTCATCGGCGTGGAGTCTATTTTAGATACTTCTTGTAGTACTTGGTAGATTAGAATAGAAAGCCTTTATTGTCATTATACACGTGCAATACCTGTGCAACAAGATTGAAGCAAAACCTTTCCAGTGTCAACAAGAAGGAATATAATATTGAATCAAATAATAACTATTATGCAGATATGAATTTGCATAGAAGTTACGCTATTTATGCATTAGTAGTATTAGCACTGCTTCATATATTTAAAGAGTAACTTTAAGTGTCTATAAATGTAGTTCAGTAAAAATGTAAAGATTTCCCTCTGAGATGTGGAGAAGTGGAGTAGAAGTATAAAGTAGCGTAATAAGGAAATATCTGAGTAAAGTACACGTATGTTGCTGCAGTTTGTTCATGTTTCCTTCTTCCTTTCACCACGTCGATCAGCAATTCAAACACGTTATCAGGTTACAATATTTGAGATTACACGCCACTTTATGGGTCAAATAAGTTTTATGGTCATTTTATATACACTGACTACAGTGAGGAGGGTGTGTCGGGGGGGAACTTGAAGGGATCTTGCAGGATGCAGACCTTGTGATAAACTATATAAAGAGCGGATTTTCTAACAGTGACCGTCTCCGTCCCCCTCTGCCAACCAATCATCACCTCAGAGAAGGTAGTTATACTTCACTTTTTAATGATATTTTATTTAGACACATCTATATTTTAAATCATATTTGCATTATATAACATTGGCATACTAATATATCTATATACTAATATATCTATTTGCTATATATCTATATACTAATATATCTATATACTAATAAAACTATATACTAATATATCTATATACTAAGTCTAGTATGGATGTGTTATTTAATCTGCTATAGATAGAGGGTATAGAAAGAAGAAGAAAGGGAAGAAAAGAGAAAACCAGTGTAAATGTGTGTATGTGTGTATGCATCTGTGTCTATGATGTGTAATAAGTGAAGCAGAAGATTTTGTATTTACTAAAGGATAAAAGTAGAGAAAGGGGGTCGGACCTGAGAAGTTGTTCATGAACTTCTTCTTAATCCTTTCTGAACATGGGAATCTTCTGTTTGAATGAAAGTACATGACCTTATTTATCTGTCATTTTAATTATATATATGTATGTATGCATTCATGTATGTATATATATGTTCATTTTAATGTTTTACATGTTCAAATAAACTACTACTGCTACTACTACTAGTGGCTGGATACTATTTTATAAATGGCTCACTGATCCCATCATTCATTGTCTGTGGTTTGTTGACTTTGTTGAACATCTTTCCACAGATGGCGTCAGGCTTTCTGTGTGCTGCGTTGCTCTGTTTGTCCATCGGACTGTCGGCTCCATCTGTAAGTAAAAACTATGCAACTATTAATTAAAAACAACTCCATGTGGTGTACATGCAGTGTAATGCAGTGGTTTCCCAACCTGTAAGATTATGAGACAGTGATTTAATAATGTTACTAGTTTAAATGTAGGCTGAGTGCAAACTGTAAGCTGAAATATTAGATAAGTTTGTTCTATGAAGCACTTTGGGCTGCATGTTTGTATCAAAGATGATGTATAAATAAAGTTAAGTAGAGTAGTCCTGTAATCAGACTGCTTGTGTTTAATATGTCTTTTTGTGATCCCAGTGTTGTGGAGAAACTAATCCCTGCTGCCCAGGTCAGTCCAGTATCTCTGACTCGTTGCTCTGATTGTATTTGACTTGTTTGTTCCTATAGTGTTACGTAGGGGTTTGTATTTTTTGTTGTGTGTGTGCGTCTCCTCCTTCTCAGAATTTTTAAGGACCATTTTCTCTGTGAGTGAATAATGTATCGTAAATAAATACATTTTCTTTCTTAAAAGTACAGGGGGCATGAGTATACACCCCCCATGCCCCCTGTATTTTAACATAGGGGGGTGTATACTTATGCCCCCTGTATTTTAACATAGGGGGGTGTATACTTATGCCCCTGTATTTTAACATAGGGGGGTGTATACTTATGCCCCCTGTATTTTAACATAGGGGGCTGTATACTTATGCCCCTGTATTTTAACATAGGGGGGTGAATACTTATGTCCCCTCTATTTTAACATAGGGGGGTGTATACTTATGCCCCTGTATTTTAACATAGGGGGTATACTTATGCCCCTGTATTTTAACATTATGCCCCTGTATTTTAACATAGGGGGTGTATACTTATGCCCCTGTATTTTAACATAGGGGTGTATACTTATTCCCCTGTATTTTAACATAGGGGGTGTATACTTATGCCCCTGTATTTTAACATAGGGGGTGTATACTTATGTCCCCTGTATTTTAACATAGGGGTGTATACTTATGCCCCCTGTATTTTAACATAGGGGGGTGTATACTTATGCCCCTGTATTTTAACATAGGGGGTGTATACTTATGACCCCTTTATTTTAACATAGGGGGTGTATACTTATGCCCCCTGTATTTTAACATAGGGGGTGTATACTTATGCCCCTGTATTTTAACATAGGGGGGTGTATACTTATACCCCCTGTATTTTAACATAGGGGGTGTATACTTATGACCCCTGTATTTTAACATAGGGGGTGTATACTTATGTCCCCTGTATTTTAACACAGGGGGTGTATACTTATGCCCCTGTATTTTAACATAGGGGGTGTATACTTATGCCCCCTGTATTTTAACATAGGGGGTGTATACTTATGCCCCCTGTATTTTAACATAGGGGGTGTATACTTATGTCCCCTGTATTTTAACATAGGGGGTGTATACTTATGCCCCCTGTATTTTAACATAGGGGGTGTATACTTATGCCCCTGTATTTTAACATAGGGGGTGTATACTTATGCCCCCTGTATTTTAACATAGGGGGGTGTATACTTATGCCCCCTGTATTTTAACATAGGGGGTGTATACTTATGTCCCCTGTATTTTAACATAGGGGGGTGTATACTTATGCCCCCTGTATTTTAACGTAGGGGGGTGTATACTTATGTCCCCTGTATTTTAAGGAGAAACATTTATTTATTTATGATACATTATTCATTAAAAAAAACAATTGGTGACCTTAAAGGTTGGATTTATCTTTTTAATTAAGGCATTAATTTCCAAAAGATGCTTTTTTAAATTTCTCTTTTTAGTCAACTTCAGCCTGTATGCATGTATACATACAAACGTAGGCCATGTATGAGCCATATTGACACAAAAAGAGTTTTCCAGCAGAAAGCACCATTTTAAGGACACACAGCACACCTACAATGACATTGTAATTGCACTGCTTTGAAAATAGTAAGAACCTTCTTCATCACAAAACCTGATGCAGTACTTGATCCACATGGATCCACTTGCTGTCCCTCTGGCTGTTCCTCTCTGCCCCTGTATGTTTTCTTCCTCCTCACCCTCTTCTTCATCCTCCTCACCCTCTGGAACATCCCTCTCTGTGCCAGAGCCCTCACTTTCATCACATGCCCTTTCTCCAAACTCCCCCGACTCCTCTGGCTCTCCCTCTTCCTGCTCTTCAATCCCTTGATTTGTTTCTCTCGCTGCTGTTTTTCTCACTTTTTTGTGATTAGAAGAAAAAACTATTATAACTATTAGAAAAAAAACGTACAAGCATGCATTACATTTATGAATTTGTGAATTTGATTAGATTAGATTCAACTTTATTGTCATTACACATTTACAAGTACAAGGCAACGAAATGCAGTTTAGGAGCTGAGTGAGCACATGCAATAACCAACTATGCTGGAGAAGGGAGAGAGGACACAGACACACACAATAAGAAATACAAACTGCTACGTAACAAGAGTCTAACTTTGTCTCCTTTAGGTCCCTGTCCTCCTGGTTGGACTCAGTTCGGCTCTCGCTGTTTCAGTTTCAGCTTCCAGGGAAAGAGTTGGATCGATGCCGAGGTACAGCAGTACTATCGAGACTGTCCTGACCTATATTTAGATTTCTAGTGGTCGTAGTAGTTATGACAGCAGCTAAAAATGAATCACCTTACTTCCTGCTTTGCTACTACGGCCACTAGAGGGCGCCGCCAGAATGAACCTAAATAAGAGTCCTAATTGCTGCTTGGACAAACAACTTCTGGGACTGTTTTTGGGGGAGTTCAGTCTCTAAAAGTAATAATACTTTGTTACAGTAAAAGTCCTGCATTGTCCAAAGGTCTGTCAGTATTATAACAAGATATCCTGAGATTGCATCTGTGTCATCTCGTGATTAGGTTTATGTTTTTATCTTAAATGATTTTAACCTGTTATATTGTCTCCATTAGACCTTCTGCAAGGCCGCCGGTGGGCATCTGGCTTCAGTCCACTCAGAAAAGGAACATGTATTCCTCAAAACCTTCATTAAGCAAGTGACCGGTGAATACAAACGGACCTGGATCGGAGGTTTTGACTCAGTGCAGGTGAGACTTTAATCACCACAGGAAGTGATGTCACTCGTCCCTTGAGCTATTGAGAAAATAAAATTTGATGAAAGAAATAAAGAACAGAAAGAGGAAAATTACTCTAAATAAAACAGAAAAAGGAGGATCCTCTTCTGATTTTTCGTCGAACCGATCTTTCTCCTCCAGGAGGGCGTGTGGATGTGGTCTGATGGATCCATATTCGACTACAAACGCTGGAATGTGGGTCAGCCTGACAACGGCCTTGGAAAAGAGAACTGTCTTGAGCTGACCTATCAGGGTAAAAAACAACATATGAAACATCTTGTCTTTTAAATAAAAATGATGATCCAAAAATGATCTCTAAACTTATAGCAGGTGGTCATATGTTCCAGTCTGAAAGATAAAACGTTACATTAAAACTCTTAAATCTCTCTCTACAGGAAGGGACTGGAACGACGCGCTGTGTACCACCCCATATGCTTTCTTGTGCTCCAAGAGCCTGTGAGAGCCCCCCCCCCCCCATCATGATCTCTCTACAGCTCATCTCAAATCTTCATCATTGATTCATCTCTTATCTCTAGAATTAATAACTTTCAGTTTGTTCTGCAGACAGACACAGCTCTCTGCTCACACACTCACTCTCACTTGTTAATTATCTGAAGAGTTAGGGAACGGTTCACATTTGGGTTTTAACATCAGAAACAATCAGTTATTGGACTTTTAATCTATAAACAACACATAATGAAATCCATAAAACATCTTTTCCAGTTTAGTTTTCTGAGTATTGTCTGTCAGCGCTGTCTAAAGGTAACAACATCCACCTACCAGACAGGAGTGGTGACCATCTTCTCATCCAAAATGTCCAAATAGAAAAAATAAAAGTCCAAATGTTGTCAGAACGTTCTGTGATACCAGAGGAGTTTCTGGTGTGTTGGGTTCTTATTCATCAGTTTTCCTTCATTATATAATCAGTAAGCATTAAAAAATAAAGACATGTTGTCACAAACAGTGTCTGACCCTGACTTACTGACTCTTGTTTTCTCTAAAAGGACCAATAATTCTATATTTGTGAATAATAGTCACGTAGAATGTATTGGACCTTGGTTTATAGGCAGCCCAGAGCTCATTGGCCTAATGCAGGTCTGAAGGAAGACTCTACCACATACTTAAAGTACCAAAAGTTGGACTAAAGACACTCACTGTGGAGAATAATCCATGTCAGAATTATGTTATTGTATTAAAGGAATACTTACCCCAGTGGCGTAGGCAGAAACTGGATTTTGGGTGGTCAGTACAAAAGTGGGTGGGCCATCTTTTCCTTTGAAAGAAATGACAAAAATTAGAAGTACAACGTACAAACTGAAAAAAATAGCAATAATGTGACTTTCCAACACTGCAAAACGCTGTCAACCACCACAGTTCAGACTAACATTATAAGATTAATTGACTTACCTCAACCAACTTACTTAGCATGTCCAGGATGTTATATAATCTAATAATCTTCAACCCTGTGTGAACAAACTCTAGAAGAGCCGCACGATTAAATCATTTGATCCCCATTCACGTCCTGCCTGGAGATAGGAACTGAAACAGTCCAAATTAGATCCGATTCCAAAATGCCAAGACACGGGTAGGCCTACCAGTAAAAAATCATTTTGGTCCCTGAACCACTACACATGGAGCTCTTTCTGGACTGGATGACGCTGCACAAATCAATACATTGTTTTGGTTCAGAATGCGGTGGAAGTTTTTTGTCCAGCGAGAGAGGAATTTGTTGGAAGTATGACTCTGTTGAAACAGAATGAAGACCGGCTGCAAACTGAATCAAGGTGTAGTCTTCGTGAAGGTTTAATTGTTTTCTGCAGAGAAAAATCAAAATGACAAGAACAGGTTTCACAATGCACAAAGTTACAGAGTGACAAGAGTTCTGTGTGGATACAATCAGTAATACACTTCTTTATATCCCGTGCCCCCAGAGGAAGGAATACCTTGTTTGGGAAACAGTTTAATTTTAAACATAATTAATGGATCTCAGGCAGACAGTTGGATCTATTACGTCTTTCTGAATCCACCCTTGGTGTGTCAAGTTCCTTTAACGGTCATATCTTAGCTGAAATAGGACATCCCACCTTTTTGGGTAGGCTATGGTCTCAACCTGGGACCTGGGTCCTGGGACCTGCTATGATAAACACATATCTACACAACTGTTTCTGTCAGGCCTTATGCCATTTATCCTTGGAGGGAAAATGCAAAGTCATAACAAATCCAGTTGTCTCCTACAAGGAGAACACACAGAGGACAGATACAGAAGTAATATACTCTGAGAGGCATTGGAGATCTTATTATGAATAATTAAAATGAAAATAATTGTTTAAATGTAATTTTCCCATTACAAGAAGTACATAATTAAGCACACGGGTCAGTCGTGAGCCGCGGGGCGCAGGTTTTCTACTGTCTACGCTGTGTGGAATTTATTTAATAAAATGTTTTTTACTTTTTCGGGCGACTGAATCAAAATGCAACACTTCCTTCACAGATGTTTCTCATTAAATGATTCCAACAACAATGTACATACTACTTTCTATACAGGTACACTTTTATTGTGACAAATTTGCTGGAAGTGTGTACTTCAATAAAATAACATCTAAAAAGTCCTACAAATACTTATGGTAAATCTGCTGCTGTTATCATTGTTAGTTGTTTGTGTGTGAACAGCTGATTGGAAATTACTCATTAACAGAACTCATGTAACCAATGATCTTGGGTTAATTAATGATTGTTGTAACGAGAGCTGTTTGAGAAGGTCACAGACAAATACCAGCTTTTTATCAGATAATGTATGATGATGGTGATTTTGGGAAACAAAGCCACACTACTGGGAACCACCAAAGTTCAAAGCCTGCCGTGGTGCTGTGGACCCATTCCAGCTGTTCATGGAGAATAATCTCAAAGAAGTCTTTTCCAGACTGTGACTCTAGCAAAACTAGTCATTACCACACCCATGACTCCGGCTGAAGCTGAGAGGTGCTTCTCGACCTTGAAAAGAATAAAAACTTTTCTTAAACACCATGACCCAGGAGACGCTGAATGCACCCCCCCCTTCACCAAAAACAGCACATATTAACCCACGCTTCCTCTCGCTTTTGGTGTTGTGAGTATTTATTAACAGTATATGTGTGTGTGCTAGTTGGAAAAGAAATGTGTGCTGTCAAATTGAGGAGGACCGTGCAGCACACTGAGACCCCAACACACTGATAAACTATAAGGACTGGACATTTTCTATCAGTGACAGACATCAGCTTGTTCTTCTTCTCTGTCAGCCAATCATCACCTCAACAAAAGGTAATTATATTTATTATCACATTTAATCTATTTTTGTTTTTAACAACTAATCCTGTATTCATTATAAGGACATTTTATATTTTGAGACCACATAGTGTATTTAATAGTTAGACATTTTAAATTAGTTAAACAATTTAGTATCAAACCATACACACACACATACATATATATATATATATATATATATATATATATATATAGTTTGATATTAAATTGTTGTGTTGACTTTGTTGAACATCTTTCCACAGATGGCGTCAGGCTTTCTGTGTGCTGCGTTGCTCTGTTTGTCCATCGGACTGTCGGCTCCATCTGTAAGTAAAAACTATGCAACTATTAATTTAAAAACAACTCCATGTGGTGTACATGCAGTGTAATGCAGTGGTTTCCCAACCTGTAAGATTATGAGACAGTGATTTAATAATGTTACTAGTTTAAATGTAGGCTGAGTGCAAACTGTAAGCTGAAATATTAGATAAGTTTGTTCTATGAAGCACTTTGGGCTGCATGTTTGTATCAAAGATGATGTATAAATAAAGTTAAGTAGAGTAGTCCTGTAATCAGACTGCTTGTGTGTAACATGTCTTTTTGTGATCACAGTGTTGTGGAGAAACTAAAACCTCCTTCCCAGGTCAGTCCAGGATCCCTGACTCGTTGTTTGTTCTGTTATAATGTTACATTTCTCTCTCTGTGTGTGTGTGTGTGTGTGTATGCGTATTTTCCTCTCTAATTAATTAATTAAACATAAGACCTGAGTGACTCTGCAGAGGAACTGAAGATATTCTCTAGCATGCAAGTCCTTTATACATTTGGGAGGATGGAGTCCATATCAGTACATCAGACGTTTAACATCAGGTACCACACACACCTCGCTGTCCCTGGCTGTAGGACGAGACGTTAACTTCCCGTACATCTGCTCTCGACTGATTGCATCACACGGAAATGATGGGAGGAGAAAATATGAGGGTCTCCTCCCTCCTTTATCCAGGGAGCTGAGTGAGCACATGCAATAACCAACCAAGCTGGAGAAGGGAGAGAGGAGACACACACACACACACACACACACACACACACACAATAAGAAATACAAACTGCTACGTAACAAGAGTCTAACTTTGTCTCCTTTAGGTCCCTGTCCTCCTGGTTGGACTCAGTTCGGCTCTCGCTGTTTCAGTTTCAGCTTCCAGGGAAAGAGTTGGATCGATGCCGAGGTACAGCAGTACTATCGAGACTGTCCTGACCTATATTTAGATTTCTAGTGGTCGTATATGGAGGACCGTGTCTTTCATATTTAAAAATAAATACAGAAATAAATAAATGCTCAATAAATAAATAAGCACACAATTAATTGCCCCAAGAAATACAATGAAGAAATAAATGTAGGTAGAAATTAAATTATAGTGAGACATAAATGTATATATCTCTTTTAATTAGCTTCTTTATTTATTCACCTTTGTAATAATTACCTTATTTATTTATTGTCCGTTATAATCTTCAACTTTATTTATTCCTTACTTATTTTTTAAATGTATTTATTTCTGTGTGTGTTTAATTTTTTTGTCTGTTTTATTCTTCCGTTGCATTTTCTACCCTATTTATTTTTTATTTCTGCCTGTCACTTTTACATTTCTTCATGCATTTCTGCCTCATTATGCAAATGAGGAGGGGCGGGTCTTAAGGGGTTAACTTCTGCCCATTGGTTGGTTAGCATTTTACTCCCTCGGTCGAATTTACATGCCACCAGCCACAGACACAACACAGATGGCTAGCTACGGTGAAGTTGTCAGTGAGCTCAGGCATTTAGCAACTGTTTTTGAAAACAATGCTAACGTTATAAGTATTGACTTTATAATTTTTCGTTTAGACGCTCTGACAGAACGTGTGTTTCAGTCAGCGGTGTCGTGCCAATGTACTCGTGTATCCCCTGGCCGCGGGAGCGCGCATGCACACAGAGCGGAGCTTCTGCTGCCCTTCGAATTGTTTAACTGCTGCACTTTGAATTAAACGGAACAAACAGCGACGTGGAAGACTCGGCAGGGTTACCATAGTAACAGGGGTCTCAGTTAACTACATAAATACGTGTATTTGTCTGTTACATTAAGGCGACATGTCAAATGTTTATAGCGTGGTTTAATATCGAGTGATAGGCGTATCCTCCCTGTCCCTGTCTACCATATGAGTTACATAGGAGGTACTCAAATATCAGGCCGTTTTTTCACCTGATATTTGGGTATCCCCTATGTAACTTTTTGATAAACAACAGCAAACCTCTCCAAATTGTGTCAGGTTGTTTATTGTGACCTATTAAACACACAAAATAACACCCATGATGACAGGACAGACCCTTTGCATGTTAGGGATGGGATACATAAAATATCAGGTGAAAAATGATATTGATATTGATATTGATGATAGTCCTTCATGCAGTGCCATCACATAGGTTACACACACACACACACACCGCCGTGAGAAATACTAATCAACCTGTTCGCCGTTAGAAGCGGCGCACAACTTAGGACTTCTCCATCCTGAGACGTCCGTTGGATTTATTCTAAACATCCGCCTGCTAAATTTCATCGGGTTTTTGTAGTGCAACCTTCTTTGAACGAACTGCGGCTGTTATCATTCTGTCTCTTCTGATGTGCGACAGGAAGCCAGAGAGAGGAGTGGATTTGGAGACAGACAACCCACTCCCGGGCCGCTTCTAGCAAGGGAAACCCCCACGCGTTGCGCGCCTGGATCGCCAGTAGAAATTCGGCGTCGCGTGCATGTGCATACGCGTCAGGCACTAAATGTGTGTGTTCGTGCACGGCAAAGCCCCGGCTCCGTCCTCAACAGTTGCTACCGGAGCGACGGAGAGGAGAGGTGGAGAGCGAGAGAGATAAGAGACTGAGGACAGACGGACGCGGAGCCCCACATGCAAAGGGTCTGTCCTGTCATCATGGGTGTTATTTTGTGTGTTTAATAGGTCACAATAAACAACCTGACACAATTTGGAGAGGTTTGCTGTTGTTTATCAAAAGTTACATAGGGGATACCCAAATATCAGGTGAAAAAAAACGGCCTGATATTTGAGTAGGGAGAGCCGGGACGATTGAAACGCTGGACGGATGAAACATTCCAGTTTTCTCCGAGTACAATGATGATAGACAGACTTCCTTAGGTCTTAACATAGAGCATGTTACCCTCCTCCTATCAGCCAAATATCTCCCTGTTATTTCCTTTTATCGCGGAGTTACAGCCGATAAACGAGTTTTGATGGTCAAAAGTAAACTTCATTAGCGGTCACATTTTTCCGATTATTAACGAGGGTTTTTCATTTAAAGGTTTGACTACATGCTCATTCAGTAGACCAGTTAGTGTTCTCCACAATCCCAGACTTTCGTATTGCATGCTTGTTTACATGAGAAGCAAAACAGGCTGTAATGTCATGTGTCTATGTCGGGACGGATGAAAGGAGGTGAGACATGGAAAAGCAGTTTTAGAAAGATGAAAATATATTTCAGCCCACCAGGTAGGGGGGGTCTAGTTTTCCCATGTTATCCTATGGAGACTGACGGGCTGGGGCGCGTTATTTTTATGTCCAGTGGTATAACCCACGTAAAAACCTAGTGAAACGACATATTCCACAATAGAAACATGATATAAATGGAAAAACCAACTGTTCTAGCTATAAAAATGTCATAATCATCCACAGTGCATGATATTTCAATAACCGCTTCATACTCGCTTCAGGATGACGGCAATGAGTTGTTAACAGACATTTAGAAAGACGCATAGCCCTGCAACAATCTATCTAAATTAACACCTTTTGGAAGTGCCATCCATCATATACAGTAAAATATTAAAGTTGTTGGAAGTTTATATGGCTTAAACTGTATGTTTCATTCGTCCCGCATGCTGTTTCATCCGTCCCGTCCAGAAGGGACAGATGAAACATTACGCACGTCCCACTTTTGCGGTAATAACTCCTCAATGGTTTTGTTCAAAGCTGAAAATGCAACTGTATTTGACAGATGACACGTGTAGGTTGCTAGTGACAAAATATCAGCTTTCAGTGTGATACGACCGCTTTGTAAATTACGCTTAATTAAAAAGTGTTTCAACTGTCCCGGCTCTCCCCTACCTCCTATGTAACTCATATGGTAGACAGGGACAGGGAGGATACGCCTATCACTCCATATTAAACCACGCTATAAACATTTGACACGCCGCCTTAATGTAACAGACAAATACACGTATTTATGTAGTTAACTGAGACCCCTGTTACTATGGTAACCCTGCCGAGTCTTCCACGCCGCTGTTTGTTCCGTTTAATTCAAAGTGCAGCAGTTAAACAATTCGAAGGGCAGCAGAAGCTCCGCTCTGTGTGCATGCGCGCTCCCCGCGGCCAGGGGATACACGAGTACATTGGCACGACACCGCTGACTGAAACACACGTTCTGTCAGAGCGTCTAAACGAAAAATTATAAAGTCAATACTTATAACGTTAGCATTGTTTTCAAAAACAGTTGCTAAATGCCTGAGCTCACTGACAACTTCACCGTAGCTAGCCATCTGTGTTGTGACTGTGGCCGGTGGCATGTAGATTAACCGAGGGAGTAAAATGCTAACCAACCAATGGGCAGAAGTTAACCCCTTAAGACCCGCCCCTCCTCATTTGCATAATGAGGCAGAAATGCATGAAGAAATGTAAAAGTGACAGGCAGAAATAAAAAATAAATAGGGTAGAAAATGCAACGGAAGAATAAAACAGACAAAAAAATTAAACACACACAGAAATATATACATTTAAAAAATAAGTAAGGAATAAATAAAGTTGAAGATTATAACGGACAATAAATAAATAAGGTAATTATTACAAAGGTGAATAAATAAAGAAGCTAATTAAAAGAGATATATACATTTATGTCTCACTGTATAATTTAATTTCTACCTACATTTATTTCTTCATTGTATTTTTTGAGGCAATTAATTGTGTGCTTATTTATTTATTGAGCATTTATTTATTTCTGTATTTATTTTTAAATATGAAAGACACGGTCCTCCATAGTCGTAGTAGTTATGATAGGAGATAAAAATGAATCACATTACTTCCTGCTTTGCTACTACGGCCACTAGAGGGCGGCGCCACTATGAACCTGCATTGTCCAAAGGTATGTCAATATTATAATGAGATGTTAGATTGCATCTGTGTCATCTTGTGATTAGGTTTATGTTTTTATCTTAAATGATTTTAACCTTTTATATTGTCTCCATTAGACCTTCTGCAAGGCCGCCGGTGGGCATCTGGCTTCAGTCCACTCAGAAGAGGAACAGGTATTCCTCAAAACCTTCATTAACCAAGTGACCGGTGAATACAAACGGACCTGGATCGGAGGTTTTGACTCAGTGCAGGTGAGACTTTAATCACCACAGGAAGTGATGTCACTCGTCTCTTGAGCTATTGAGAAAATAAAATTTGATGAAAGAAATAAAGAACAGAAAGAGGAACATTACTCTAAATGAACCGAAAAAGGAGGATCCTCTTCTGATTTTACGTTGAACCAATCTTTCTCCTCCAGGAGGGCGTGTGGATGTGGTCTGATGGATCCACATTCGACTACAAACGCTGGAATAAGGGGGAGCCTAACAACTACGGTGGAAATGAGCACTGTCTTGAGATAACCTTGGAGGGTAAAAATCAAAAACATATGAAACATTTTGTCTTTTAAATAAACATGATCCAAAAATGATCTCTAAACTTATAGCAGGTGGTCATATGTTCCAGTCTAAAAGATAAAACATTACATTAAAACTCTTGAATCTCTCTCTACAGGAAGGGACTGGAACGACCAGCTGTGTACCGACAAATTTGCTTTCCTGTGCTCCAAGAGCCTGTGAGGCAATCCCCCCCCCATCATGATGCCTCTACAGTTCATCTCTAATCTCTATCGATTAACTTTCAGTTTGTTCTGCAGACAGACACAGCTCTCCGCTCACACATTCACTTCTCACGTCATCCAACGGTTCACATTTGGGTTTTAACATCAGAAACAATCAGTTATTGGACTTTTAATCTATAAACAACACATAATGAAATCCATAAAACATCTTTTCCAGTTGAGTTTTCTGAGTATTGTCTGTCAGCGCTGTCTAAAGGTAACAACATCCACCTACCAGACATGAGTGGTGACCATCTTCTCATCCAAAATGTCCAAATAGAAAAAATAAAAGTCCAAATGTTGTCAGAACGTTCTGTGACATCAGATGAGTTTTTGGCACTGTATTCATCTGTTTTCCTTCATTATATAATCAGTAAGCATTAAAAAATAAAGACATGTTGTCACAAACAGTGTCTGGCCCTGACTCTTGTTTTCTTCAGAGTGAGAAATAGTTATATAACTGTGAATAATATGTTATTGCTTTTCTTAAAGAAGGTTAAGACAGAGATGTCTCACTCTGGAGATAAAAATAATGAGATGTCTCACTCTGTATAAAACTAGTGAGATGTCTCACTTTGGAGATAAAACCGAGACCTAAACACACAGGGCGAAAAAGGATCTGCAGCAATGTGCAGTACAACAAAAATATGGTGTTTTTTGAAAATAAAACCATGGCAACCTATTCTGGTACAACCTTAAAATACAATTATGAACCTAAAAATGAGACTGTCCTAACCTGAAAAACCACGAGTTGTTCCAGCATCAATTACATTTTTATTAGCGGCACGCTCTAGTGGCCTTAGTAGTTTTATATAGTAGTATTATAGTGCGTTCTATCCGTATTCGGAAGAAAGATATTTCCAGGTCTGTTGGAAACACGGCTCTTGTGCTCTCAGATTTCAGAACTCGGCCACTTTCTCTGGGCAGGGTAACTCCATCTCTTCCTTGTTAATTCATACGATTTCTTTTAACCATTCATTGTCTGGTCCCTTGCCTGAGACCCTACCAGGAGCACCAGGTTCCAGACAACACAGCCCTCAGGTTCATAGGGACACACAAACCTCTCCACCACGTTAAGGTGATTGTACCCGGAGAGGTTTCCATCTAAGGTTCAAGTCTGTCATAATATTTAAAGACTCTTGCAGGGTCAAACGTTACAAGACTACAACAAGATTAATTTTGAAAGCTATAACCCAGTTAGCTTGGGAGTATCGCTACACCCGCCCAGCATCTCACTCCCTGGGCAACTCCGGAGAAGAACAGAGTCCTACCCCTATTCTGGAGAGCGGTTCAGGAACCGTTCCTTCTTCAGGCTCACAGCATCCTACCACTACATTCGGTAATATCACTATACATATATAGTCATTATATCTTGTGTCTGCGCTTGGGTTTTTCTGCCAGCCGGGTCTGACACAAACATTTCAAGACTACGACAAGATTAACTTTGAAAGATACAACTCAGCTAGCTATCTGCCGCTAGCGTTAACTGGTAACTTAAGGGGAGTTTGCAGATTTTCTGTTCCGCTGTACAAGCAGATGAATGGCAGCAATAGCCGGAGGTCTGCGTTTATCCGCCGGAAAATCTCCCGTTGGATGACAAGCTGTTTCCTGTTTGGCGATGGAGGGAACCCATTGGTTGCTGACAATGTTCATGTGATCTAACTTCACTACCAAGACTTAAAACTCACTATAATATCAAAACATGTTGATTTAAATTTTGAATATGAACAAACAAGCCAAATACAAACAGAGCAACGAGTCAGAGATACTGGACTGACCTGGGCAGCAGGGGTTAGTTTCTCCACAACACTGGGATCACAAAAAGACGTGTTACACACAAGCAGTCTGATTACAGGACTACTCCAGTCAACTTTATTTATATATCATCTTTATAAAATGCAACCCAAAGTGCTTCACAGAACAAAATAATCTAATATTTTAGCTTACACTTTGCATTCAGCATACATTAAAACTAGTAACATTATTTAATAGCTGTCTCATAATCTTACAGGCTGGGAAACCACTGCATTATTAATCATGCGCAACACACAGACTTGTTTTTTAAATTAATAGTTGCAGTTTTTAACTTCCAGATCAGACAGTCCGATGGACAAACAGAGCAACGCAGCGCACAGAAAGCCTGACGCCATCTTTTTAAAGACGTTTAACAAAGTCAACACACTGCAGACAATGAATGATGGGATCAGTGAGCCATTTATGAAATTAAAGTATCCAGCTAGTTACAAGTGTATTATATAAAATAGATACGGTTTAATATTTAGATTCATATTTAAATGTCTAAATATAAAATACACTAAGTGTTCTCAAAATATAAACTGTCCTCTCTATTATGAATAGTTATTAGTATAAGTATAATTACCTTTGCTGAGGTGATGATGGGCGAGAGGAGAAAAATGATGGTGGTCACAGGTGATAGAAAATCCGCTCTTTTCTGGTACCAGGTATGTTTCATAAGGTCTGCAGCCTGCAAGACGCCTTCAAGTTACGCCCTTCTCTCCCAGTCCGCAGACACACCCTTCTCAAGCAGCATTAAATCTCAAATATTGAAACCAGATAACATGTTTGAATTGTTTATCGACATGGCGGTGCTTATGGAAAGAAACACAAATACAGTGTCTCAACCCGCACTTCCATTGTCCCGTGGCCCACCGACTGTTGAAGCGTAACCCTTACATCTTACCTGACAGTCATTAAAACTTATAGTTCATAGTAAATTCCTGTAACGTTACTCCTGCAAGGTGGATATCATCATATATGCACTAATATTAAATGCTTGCTGCAGTCATTCAAACTGCAATGCAATAGATACACGTCGCGACCGCCTGGACCGCCGCCCCCCGTTGTCAACGCCTGCGTCCGGATCTGGTATTATTTTAGCATAACTTCTACATCTCAGTCCTATGGATTTGTTTAGAGTTGCTGTTTTGAGCTTAAAACAACATCTTTAGTCTGAGTGGAATTGGCGGCAAACCCTTAATACATAAAACCAAATGGTAACTAGGGCCCGAGCCACTGCGGTTGCAGTTTGGTTTCTAGTTCTAAGGGCCTGCGTATAATTGGATAAAATGCCAAACAGCCAAAATAAAAAGCTTGTGGTAATTTTGGTTTTGGGTGTCTGCTGTGTCACACACCTCTACCATGGTGGTGCTCATGGACATGGTTGTGCTGATGGACATGATGTTCCTCATGGACATGGTGGTGCTGATGGACATGGTGGCCCTCATGGACATGGTAGTGCTGATGGACATGGTGGTCCTCATGGATATGGTGGTGCTGATGGACATGGTGTTCCTCATGGACATGTTGGTTCTGATGGACATGGTGTTCCTCATGGACATGGTTGTGCTGATGGACATGGTGGTCCTCATGGACATGGTGGTGCTTATGGACATGGAAAGGAACAATGAAACTTCATTCAGTTGTTTTTTCAAATCTGTGGAATGAAGTGTGAATGCAAGGTAACAATGGTAAATTATTCTATTGACAACAAATTTTGTTAAACAATAACTACAAGTTAAACCTTTAAACCAAGGCCGTCCAATTTTGGGCCAAGTCTGGCTCGGGCTCCCATTGTTTTGACCCACCATGGCAACTGTAACATCGTACCATAGACTACTACAGCTAAAAACTACTTTATCTGAATTTTACGGCAATGTAAAGCACGGTCTCTAATTGAATACATAGTGTATCTCCTCTACAACATGACATCAGACTTGTAAAAATGTCATGTCAATGGCTTGTGCAACTTAATGATGAATATGTAAATGTTAAGTTGCACAATTTTATACATACGTGAAACTGTGTTCGCTAACCTCACCAGACTCCATGTAAATAAACAGTAATTTAAGCATTGTACAATACACTTCATTCAAAGAACACAAAAATAAAAGTATGAAAAGCCGCTTTGGGTCGTCTTTACACTTTATACATAATAAGTACCTTTACATTTGGTCCCTTACAGTGTTGGTTCAGAATTTCGGACATAGGACCTCATTTCCAAGTTAGCCCGTGGGTTATTTATCAGTTTAACGCGTTTCATTCATTACTTCCAGTTGCAGAGTTTGCTAGCGCAAGTCAAGGGTTTATGCTAGCCTTCCACTAAAAACAGGCTTACCCACTCCACGGTACACAGAGAAATAAGCCTTTTGTGTACATAATAAAAGCCTTAGATACAGTGGGGTTCAAAAGTTTGGGCACCCCAGGTAAAAATGTGTATTAATGTGCATAAAGAAGCCAAGAAAAGATGGAAAAATCTCCAAAAGGCATCAAATGACAGATTAGACATTCATATAATATGTTAGATTATAAAAGTTAGATTTTATTTCCATCATTTACACTTTCAAAACAACAGAAAACAAAGAAATGGCGTCTGCAAAAGTTTGGGCCCCCTGTTTGAGGTATCTTCTCCCATTCTTCTTCCAGAAGTCTTCCAGTTCTTTGAGATTTCTGGGCTGTCTGTCACGCACTGCTCCTTTAAGGTCTATCCATAGATTTACATTATGTTAAGGTCAGGAGATTGTGAAGGCCATGGCAAAACCTTCAGTTTACTCCTCCTGATGTAATCCAGCGTGGATTTTGAGGTGTGTTTTGGATAATTATCCATTTGTAGAAGCCATCCTCTTTAACTTCAGCTTTTTCACAGATGGTATCAAGTTAGCGTCCAAAATTTGCTGAAATTTGATCAAATCAATTTTTCCTTTTTCTCGTGAACTGTTCCCTGTGCCACTGGCTGCAATACAACCCCAAAGCATGATTGATCCCCCCATGCTTAACAGCTGGACAGAGGTTCTTTTCATTAAATTCTGTGCCCTTTCTTCTCCAAACGTACCTTTGCTCATTGCGGCCAAAAAGTTCTACTTTAACCCCATCGGTCCACAGAACGTGTTCCCACAATGCATCAGGCTTATCTATATGTTCATTTGCAAACTTTTTTCAAACGCTGATTTTTGTTGTGAGGACATAGAAGAGGTTTTCTTCTGATGTCTCTTCCATGAAGACCATGTCTGTACGAGTATCTCTTTATAGTGGAATGGTGTAGACCTAGCTCCACTGTCTCCAGGTCTTTCTGGATGGATCGGGCAGTCTAACGGGGGTCTGGACTTGTTTTTCCTCCCAATCCTGCGAGCGGTTCTGATATTGTTCTTGGTCTTCCAGATCTTGCTTTAACTTCCACTGTTCCTGATGACGGCCATTTCTTAATTACATTCCGAACAGAGGAAATTGGCATCTGAAAACGCTTTGCTATCTTCTTCTAGCCTTCTCCTGCTTTGTGAGCGTCAACTATTTTCAGTTTTAGTTTTCTAGACAACTGCTTAGAAGAAGCCATGGTGCTGATTGATGGAGGGGGGTCAGACGAGTCTGGGCATTTAAAACCTTAAGATTGACATCACCTGGTCTTTCCAGACGATGATTGAGAACAATCCATGACACTGTCAGGTCTAAGCTTTCCAAAGGGGGGGGGCAAACTTTTGCAGACGCCATTTCTTAGTTTTGTTATTTTGAAAGTGTAAATGATGGAAATAAAATCTAACTTTTTTTGACATATATGAATGTCTAATCTGTCATTTGATGCTTTTTGGAGATTTTTCCATCTTTTCTTGGCTTCTTTATGCACATTTTTACCTGGGGGGCCCAAACTTTCGAACCCCACTGTATATAACATCCCAGAGTCCGGTCTAGACCTGCTCTTTATGGAAAGACCTGGGAGATAAATAACATCCCAGAGTCCGGTCTAGACCTGCTCTTTATGGAAAGACCTGGGAGATAAATAACATCCCAGAGTCCGGTCTAGACCTGCTCTTTATGGAAAGACCTGGGAGATAAATAACATCCCAGAGTCTGGTAAATTATTATTAGGGGTCCAAGCCCGAAGGATGCGTGGACCGCTGTAACGCAAAGCGTACGCGGTTCACACAGCAGGGCTGTGGAACCCTATTGTTTTCCTAGGGTTTTTTTTCCTCCATTATTAGGGGTCCAAGCCCGAGGCTGCGTGTACCGCGTGTAACGCGGTTCACACAGCAGGGCTGTGGAACCCTATTGTTTTCGCTAAGATTATTATTTTTCTTCACCGCATAAAACTGCCGCTGCAGCCCAAACCGTACATGGTGGCGACGCGCCATTTTCAGGGCTGGTCCAAAACTCCGCAAAGACCTCAGACGCAAAATTTGATCCACGTCCACCAGCATTTTCACCACTAGGTGGCGCTATTACAGAAAAATTGGGCATTTGGCCCTATAACTCCCAAACCGTACATTGGAAATTAAAAAAACTTATATCCACGCGTTCCCTGGATCCTACTGAATCTCGGGTTATAGGCCACGCCCATTTCCGCCTAGACTTTTATGCGTGAAAAATCGCGATTTATCAAAAACCAACTTTTTCGAACTCCTCCGAGACCGTGCAATGGATGTTACTTAAAGATTCTTTATAGACTAAAAATTGCACGCATTACGCGCAAACAAATTTGTGTAGCTAACTACGAAAATACCGACTTTGGCATATCTCGGCCAAGATAAATGCTATCAGAGCCAAACTTTAGAATATTCCTTGGTATGACCCTTTGAGACTCTAAAACAAATTTCACGAACATTGGCCACTAGGGGGCGCTACAAATACAACAAGTTTATATCTCATGAACCGCTCATCCGATTTTTACAAAATTTGATGGATCCCATCTAGGCCCAGTCCTGAGGCTGCCCTTACAGTGGGGTAGTGATTGGTTCAAGTGGGCGTGGCCTACGCGCCAACGTTTGGATTAACCACTTAAATCACTTGTAATTAACAGGACGAATGTACAATGGGTACCAAACTTTAGATTATTCTTTGGTATGACCCTCCAAGGTGGTAAAACAAATTTTTCGCAAATTGGCCACTAGGTGGCGCTACAATGACGTCAAACGTGTTTTTGCCTATAACTCCTACATTATACATCACACATTAAAGATCTTGATGTTCACGTGTTCACTACATCAAGCTGAGTCACATGATATAGGCCACGCCCATTTCCGTTTAAACTTATTTTCGCAATATTGCGACAAGTGCAAAACCAACTTTTACAAACTTGTCCTAGGCCGTGCGACAGATCTGCACAAAACCTGGTGTATAGCATCTGCAGATGGCCTTGACAAAAAGTTGCATAAAGAATTTTACTACGTTATTGTGTACGCATTTGACGACCAAGCAAATTTTCTGTAGTAAGCTACCAAACACATATCATATCATATCTCAGCCAAATTAAAAGCTATCAACATATCACTTGTGAGCAGTGTTGACCATGCCTTTTCGATGCTCTGTACCAAATTTGGTAAAGATGAGCCATTAGGGGGCGCTATAATCAACATTTATTGGTTTCGTCAAAACACTCAATGCATTTAAATGGGAAATTTGCAATTGCAGTATCTCTGCCACAATAAATGCTTTCGACACCAAACCTGTGACGATTGTTTGGCATGCCGCCCGGAGGCTCTGTACCAAATTTGGTAAAGATAGGCCATTAGGGGGCGCTATGATCAACGTAGACAATTTTGGGCCATTTTATCCAGGTTTTGTATCCAGCCTAGGAGACCAGAGTTTTTCTGGGTCATTGCGCTATTAATCCGTACCGTTACGAGCTCCTCTCGAAGTTTCCCGACGTTTGCCCTCCCGCTTTCGCTTTGGGTTCCGCTTTCGTGCGCTTTCCGGGTCGCCGGGGTCGACTGGCGCGGGGAGGCTTGGACCCCGTTGTAACTGCGTGCAGTTCTAGTTAGGGGTCCAAGCCCGAAGCTGCGTGTACCGCGTGTAACGCGGTTCACACAGCAGGGCTGTGGAACCCTATTGTTCTCCTAGAGATTATTCTTCTTCTTCATTATTCTTCTCCGCATAAAACCCATACTGCAGCCTAAACCGTACATGGTGGCGGCGCGCCATTTTCAGAACTGGTCCAAAACTCCGCAGACCTCAGACGAAAAAATTTACCCACGTCCACCACTAGGTGGCGCTATACCAGAAAAACCGCTTTTGGCCCTATAACTCCCAAACCGTACATCCGATATTAAAAAAACTTATATGCACGCGTTCACTGGATCCTACTGAATCTCGTGATATAGGCCACACCCATTTCCGCCTATACTTTTATGCCTGAAAAATCACGATTTATCGAAAACCAACTTTTTCGAACTCCTCCTAGACCGTGCAATGGATCGGCACGAAACTTGGCAGATAGCATCTCCAGAGCGACCGGACAAAAAGTTATATAAAGATTTTTAAAAAAATAAAAATTGCGCATATTACGCCCAAACAAATTTGTGTAGCTAACTACGAAAACACCGTCTTTGCCATATCTCAGCCAAGATAAATGCTATTAAAGCCAAACTTTAGAATATTACTTGGTATGACCCTCTGAGGCTCTGAAACAAATTTCGCGAACATTGGCCACTAGGGGGCGCTACAGATACAAAAAGTATATATCTCATGAACCGCTAATCCAAATTTTACAAAATTTGATGGATACCATCTAGGCCCACTCCTGAGGCGGTCCTTACAGTGGGGTACTGTTTTGTTCAAGTGGGCGTGGCCTATGGGCCAATGTCTGGATTAACCACTTCTACTAAAGTGAATTACTTGAAATTAACAGGGTAGATGTACAATGGGTAGCTGACCTGACTTACCGAATATTACACATGTGGAACACTAGGTGGCGCTACAATGACGTCAAACGTGTTTTTGCCTATAACTCCTACATTATACATCACACATTAAAAATCTTTATATCCACGTGTTCACTACATCAAGTTGAGTCACATGATATAGGCCACGCCCATTTCCGTTTACAATTATTTTCGCGATATTGCGACAAGTGCTACGTTAACGTGTGCGCATTTGACGACCAAACACATTTTCTGTAGTAAGCTACCAAACACATATCATATCATATCTCGGCCAAATTAAAAGGTATCAACATATCACTTGTAAGCAGTGTTGACCATGCTTTTCCGATGCTCTGTACCAAATTTGGTAAAGATCAGCCATTAGGGGGCGATATAATCAACATTTATTGGTTTTGTCAAAACACTCAATGCATTTAAATGGGAAATTTGCAATTGCAATATCTCTGCCACAATAAATGCTATCGATACCAAATCTGTGACGATTGTTTGGCATGCCGCCCGGAGGCTCTGTACCAAATTTGGTAAAGATAGGCCATTAGGGGGCGCTATGATCAACGTAGACAATTTTGGACCATTTTATCAAGGTTTTGTATCCAGACTAGGAGACCAGAGTTTTTCTGGGTCATTGCGCTATTAATCCGTACCGTTACGAGCTCCTCTCCGTATTTCCCGACGTCTGCCCTCCCGCCGCTTCGCTTTGGGTTCCGCTTTCGTGCGGCGCGGGGAGGCTTGGACCCCGTTGTAACTGCTTGCAGTTCTAGTTAAATTATTATTATTAAAGCAGTAATAATACAAACAATACAAAAACAGAACCAGCAACATAAGAGACTAAGTCAAAAGGGTTGATTAAGAAGGACACAGAAAGAATGGTGTGATATGATTGGCTATAGTGTAACAACCTAGTAGAAGTGGGTTTTAATCCCACTGAGTGTGTGTGTGTTTAATATCAGTTGATATTAGCTTTGTTAACTCGTAGTGGAAGGCCGTTCCAAAGGTTAGGGGCATGGTAGGACAAGGCTCTTTAATAACCAGATGTTCAGTTTACTCGGGGAATGACCGAGGGACCAGCATCCAGAGGGCAGACAGTGTGGGCCGGACTGCCGGTGGATATGGTGTAATAAGCTTAGATAAATAAGGTGGTACTTGAAAAATACACGTTTTTCTGCCTATGTGCATTTCTGAGTCCCTCCAACTGGGTTAGATTCATGATTGGAAGAGCATGAGGAGTTAAGTGAATCACTGAACGGTTTAGGGCCAAAATACATTTCTAATATACTACACTTTGACCCACCCAGACCTCTCAAGTGGTCTGGGACAGGTCTGCTACTACACTATAACCCCCCCAGACCTATCAGGTTGTCTGGGACAGGTCTGCTTCCTGTCCCCAGAGTCAGAACTAAACAGGGGGAAGAGGCATTCAGTTTCTATGCTCCTCATATCTGAAATAAACTCCCAGAAACCTGCAAATCCGCTACTACTCTTTGTTCTTTTAAATCAAGGCTGAAGACCTTTCTTTTTGATGTTGCCTTTCTTTAAATGATGTTCATTTCTTTAATGTTGGAGTTGGGGGTACGGTGCCTTGCTCAAGAGCACCTTGGCAGTGCCCAGGAGGTGAACTGGCACCTCTCCAGCTACCAGTCCACCACCATACTTTGGTCTGTATGCAGATTTACAGTTATTATTACAGTAATATTCCATTTTATTTATATAGCGCTACTATATAACTGAAATTACTACTGAAAGCTAATGAAATTTTGCCACTATCTGTGTTAAGGTGGATGTCATTAAAGACTTTGACAAGAGCCGTCTCAGTGCTGTGGTGGGGTCGGAAACCCGACTGAAAGGTATCAAAACTGTTGCTTAGTGACAAGAAATGGTTGAGTTGTTGAAAAACCTCTTTTTCAATGATTTTACTTAAAAACGGAAGGCTTAATATCGGCCTATAGCTGCTCATTAGTGATGTGTCTAGATTGTTCTTTTTTAAGAGTGGCTTGATCACTGCAGTTTTCAGGGCCTGTGGAAAGATACCTGAAAGAAGAGACGTGTTCACAATCTGTAGAAGATCAGAGGCCGAACAATTCAAAACAATTTTGTGTTTATGTTTTTTTCAACCATGACTGAGCCCCCCCCTCCCCCTCAAAAGGTATATAAGAGCCTGTGACTCTCTTTTCCCTCCAACCCAAACCAGGCCGGACAAAGAGTACTGATGTGAGTATAATAAATATAAATATATAAATATTCAACCTGTACTTTATCATTACCAATCAGTTTGTCTAAAAGTTTGATATATTTGGTTTATACTAGATTACTACTAGATAGATAGGAAATTAAATGCAGATTGTGGATGCATTAGTAAATCAAGATGAGTTTAACCTAATTAGTTATTTTTGAGTATTTAATGCTCTTCAGATCTGTGACTTTCTGTAATTTTCTATCAGAGACAGCTTGTTCTTCATTTCTGTCAGCCAATCACCACCTCAGCAAAGATAATTATATTTCAATTTATTATCACATTTAATTCATTTCTAATAACTAATCGTGTATTTATATGGACATTTTATATTTTGAGAACACTTTGTGTATTTAATATCGAACATAACTATATTCTATAATGGACTTATAACTAGTAGGATACTTTAATTTGATAAATGGCTTACTGATCAGTCATTAATTGTCTGCATTTACAGTGCCTTGCAAAAGTATTTACCCCCCATGGCATTTTTCGTGTTTTGTTGCCTCAAAAACTGGAATTAACGTGGATTCTTATTTGAGGTTTTGCATCATTTAATTTACAGAACATGCCCACAACTTTGAAGATTTTTTTTTTATTATTGTGAAGCAAACAACAAATAGGACAAAATAAGAGAAAAGGTCAACGTGCCTATTCCCCCCCGTAAGGTCAATACTTTGTAGAGCAGTGATCATCAACTGGCGGCCCGCCGAGCCGTTCGATCCTGCCCGCGACTGGATTCCAAAATTGTGAGGATCAAAGAGAAAATATGTAGGCCTATTCTACACTATTAAAGCAACTAAAAGCAGCACCAACTGAGTCTCTTCTCAGTAATCACCACCATTTATGACTCTATTTAGGCTACACCCCAAAATGAGGACAGACTCGTTACACTGTTTTGTATTTATTGTTTCACACAGTTTTTTTTAAAACATAACTTTTCCTCATGCCCTTACTTAACATTTGTTTTTTTATTTCAAAGTCAACATGCTTCGAACTAGCAAACTCCTCAGGACTCAAAAAGGAGGAAAAAACGATCTGGCACAATTTAAAATAGCATGGTAAATAAATAGCCTGGAACCAGAACAAAACAGGTCACAAATATTGTTCGCACAGCAAATAAAACGTTAAGTGGGCTATAGCGAAATCAAATCACAAGGCTGAAATGGACTACTATAACACTAATTAATCAATGGCTGAAGTTACATTTCCCCTCTGACACTAACTTTTTCACATCAGGCTTGGCCGCTGTCAGACTTATGCGCAAACAGTCCTCCAAAGACTGGGTTGACAGACGGTTCCTCTCGTGCGTTTTAATCGAGTTCATCTTGGAGAACGCAGCCTCACAGGTGTAGGTTGAACCAAACATGGTGAGCACATACATAACCAGCGTCTTCAATGTGCCATAGACCTCGGGACAAGATATCCAAAACGCGCTCAGGCTTTCAGCACCACTGAGAGCAGCCTTCATGTCGCCTGCGGCCTGAATTTCAGCCAGCTCGCTCTGAATGGCTGCCTCGTCCAACTGCAGCATTTTCACCGCGTTTGTGGAGAATTCTCCGCTTGGGGTGATGGTGAATGGGTCACGCACAAATCCAATGACATCCCTGGAAATAAAAAAGTCATCAAATCTAGTAAAGAAGTTGTCTTTTAATTGTGTGATAAATATCTTCATCTTGTCTGTTACGTTGCCTTCTCCCACCGTCTTCAGTGTGTTGAAGTGCAGCAGCCTCCCTGACAACAAATCTGCGTGGAACAGATCAAGTTTGTTCCCAAAGGCTTCAAGTTTTTCCACCAAATCCACCACTGATTTTTCTTTTCCTTGCAGCTGTAGATTAAGTGTATTTAAATGGGAGAAAATGTCTGTTAAAAATGCAACGTTGCACATGTATCCCATGTCTTGCAAGATGCGGAGATGGTCAGCTGCCGCTTTGGACTTACTTTGTTTTAAAAAATCCACTACTCGGGCACGGAGTTCAACGAAGCGCTCCAGTGCTTTGCCCTTACTCAGCCAGCGCACGTCATTGTGGAGTAACAGGTCATCATGAGAAGCCTGGGATTCCAGCACGAATTTGCGGAACAGGCGGTGCTGCGTGCTTGAAGTTCCTCTGATGTGGTTAATAATTTTCATTGTTTTTTCCATCACCTCTTTGAGCTCCCCACTTAGCTTTGCGCACAGCACACTTTGATGGATGATACAATGGAGTGCGTTAGTTTTAGGAGCGACAGTCTTTATTCTACTCACCAGACCCTTATTTTTTCCAATCATGGCAGGTGCACCATCTGTCACTGTCAGGTTGATTTTATCCAGGGACAATCCATGGCTTTTAAAAAAATCCTCCAGTTTTCCAAAGATGATGTCAGCAGTGGTGTTGTCCTCGAGTGGAAGCAATGCCAGCAGCTCTTCTCAGAAAGCTTTGCCATCATAGTATCTGACAAAAACGCACAACTGTGAGATATCCGTGTTGTCAGTGGACTCATCAATAGCCAGCTAAATATATTTGGCTTCCTTGATCCCGTCAATGACAGCTCGCTGAACTTGCTCCGCCAAAACGTGTACACGACGTGCATTAGTTGAGGCAGATAGAGGTACTTGTTCGACAGATGCAATAACTCTGTCTATTGATTTGTCGGGGGCAAGTTCCTCCAGAACGGTGATCATGCACTCCTTTAAAATCTCACTTTCAGTGAAAGGCCGGTTATGTCTGCAAAGCACCCAAGCAGCCTGCAGGGATGCACACGTTACTCTCTCTTGATCAGTTAAAGTTCGAGTAATAATGCCACTTGCGTGGGAGTAGGCAGATTTCAGTGCGGCGATTTTTCTCTGACGCGCCACTGACTGCTCAGGATATGAAATCTTAAAATTTGAATGTTTAGTGTGGTGGTGACGGCACAGATTGTATTCTTTTGCAACAGCAACAGTTTCGTTGCAAATTAGGCATACTGGTGAGGCATTCTGGAAGGTTGGCATGATAAATGCGTACTTTTCAGTCCAGTCATCATTGAAGGACCTGTTTTCAATATCAACTTTGCGTTTCATAGCCTTTGAGATGTGATGTTTGCCATTTTACCTCTGTTAAGAGACCCTTTCCTGTCACTTCCTCGGTGTTTGTTTTTCAAGTGCTCTATAAGTAAAATTGACTTAATTGAATTAAAGCAAAATATCTATCACCCCTGGTGGTTGTCTGTGGTATAGGTGATAGGAACCTGACTCATAAAGGCCTTCAGTTTTGTAATATAATGGAAAAAGTATTAACAATAAACATCAATCATAATGTTATACCAAAATTTGATTTTTTATTTAATTTTTATTTAAGGGTCCGGCCCCCAAGGAGACTGTCTGGTAAAATTCTGGCCCTCTGACAAATATAGTTGATGACACCTGTTGTAGAGCCTTTTGCAGCAATCACAGCTCCAAGTTGCTTTGGATAAGTCTCTCTGAGCTTGACACATCAGACCACTGGTATTTTTGCCCATTCCTCCTTGCAAAACTGCTCCAGCGCCTTCAAGTTGGATGGTTTGCGCTTGTGAACAGCAGTCTTTAAGTCTGACCACAGATTCTCTTTGGATTGAGGTCTGGACTTTGACTAGGTCATTCCAACACATGTTCATTGTGTTGCTTTAGCAGTGTGTTTGGGGTCATTGTCCTGCTGGAAGGTGAACCTTCCTTTTCCTCAAATCACACACAGAGTGGTACAGGTTTTGCTGAAGAATGTCCCTGTATTTAGCACCATCCATCTTTCCCTCCACTCTGACCAGTTTCCCAGTCCCGGCTGCTGAAAACCACCCCCACAGCATGATGCTCCACCACCGTGGTTCACTGTGGGGATGGTGTTCTTTGGGTGATGTGATGGGTTTGCGCCAGACGTAGCGTTTTCTTTGATGGCCGAAATGTTCCATTTTAGTCGCATCACACCAGAGCACCTTCCTCATTATACATTTTGGGAGTCTCCCACACCCCTTTTCGCAAACGTGACATTTTGTTTTTTTGCTGAAACTAATGGCTTTCTTCTGGCCACTCTGCCATAAAGCCCAACTCTATGGAGAGTATGGCTTATTGTCATCCTATGTCCACATACTCCAGTCTCTGCTGTGGAACTGCATCTCCTCCAGGGTTACACTGGGTCTCTGCTGTGGAACTGCACCTCCTCCAGGGTTACCTTTGGTCTCTGCTGTGGAACTGCACCTCCTCCAGGGTTACACTGGGTCTCTGCTGTGGAACTGCACCTCCTCCAGGGTTACACTGGGTCTCTGCTGTGGAACTGCACCTCCTCCTGGGTTACCTTAGGTCTTTGCTGAGGAACTCTGCAGCTCCTCCAGGGTTACCTTAGGTCTCTGCGGTGGAACTGCAGCTACTCCAGGGTTACCTTAGGTCTCTGTGCTGCCTTTCTGATTAATGTCCTCCTTGCCCCAGTCTGAGTTTTGGTGGGCAGCCGTCTCTTGGCAGGTTTGCTGTTGTGCCATGTGTTTTCCATTTGGTTATGATAGATTTGATGGTGCTCCTGAGACTCAAAGATTTGGATATTGTTTATAACCTAACCCTGACTTGTACTTCTCGACAACATTGTTCCTTACTTGTTTTGGAGAGTTCCTTGATCTTCATGGCAGTGTATAGTTAGTGGGGCCTCTTGCTTAGGTGTTGCAGCCTCTGGGGCCTTTCAGAAAAGGTGTGTATATGTAATGAAAGATCATGTGACACTTAGATTGCACACAGGCAGAGATGGGAAGTAACGAAGTACAAATACTTCATTACTGTGCTCAAGTAGATTTTTCTGATATTTTTTACTTTTTATTTATTTATCTACTTTTTGTGGCAACTTTTTACTTCTACTCCTTACATTTTAACACAAATATCGGTACTTTCTACTCCTTACATTTTACAGAATTGTCTCGTTACTTTAGTTTTGTACAAGAGGTTGTCATGTCGGACAATAGCTGTCTGGAGGATAATCAGCTGAGATTGTGTGTGTACGTTTTTGAGAACTGTAAATCGTATAACTCATGTTGTCAGTTCACTTAAGCCTGTTATTGGTCTGTAGTTCTTGGAAACTTAGCTAGAGAGAAGTTGTCTCCGTCTGTTAAACAAACACACCTGGGGCGAAGTTGGAAACCAGAATCAGCTTTAATCCAGTCCTAATCTAGTCCTCAACTTCCACATCATTTCACTGGAGTTATCCTTATTATTGGTTACGTAATCAATACCATATTCAATCTAAATGGATGGGAATAAATATACTGTACGTTGCGTTTGACGGCACGACTAAGACAACTCAACAGATTCAGCATTCTGCATTAATTTACTGCAAATCATTGCGGCTTGATGGCGCTAACGTTAGCACATAGTTGTATGGATGGCGCTAACGTTAGCACATAGCCTAGTAGCATGGATGGCGCTAACGTTAGCCCATAGTAGTATGGAGGGCGACATGATTGAAAATGAAGAAAACAGAGATCCGGCAGACAAGCAGCAAGACATTCCCATCATCCTCGGCCTTATCTGAGAGATGTTTGAGACAGTAGGCATCAAGAAGGACTCCTGGCCAACGTGCTGGGGGATTTCTTCATTAATGTCTATTTAGTAATTCATATTTTAATCCTTTATTTTCTTTCCAGAAGCCATATTTGAGCACACACACATACACGTAAACTCATTTAAATGTTATGGGGAAGATTAAAAATAGAAACTGGATCTGTGAATTCTCACAGAATCACAGCTGAATTCATATCTTGTTAATGAGTCAGAATCTTATTAACCTGGAGTCCCAGTTTCTGTCATAATAATCATATATGTGATGTTTTAGGCCTCTTGGCAGACATCCATTTAAAATGTAGCCAATGTCATATAAAGACGTGTCCTCCATGTCCACTGAAGTTCCTCAGCGTGTTCTTTAGTAACATGTGTGTGCTCCAGGTAGCTTTGCATAAAAAATGGTTATCATTTGCAAGACTACTTTTACTTTTATACTTTAAGTAAATTTCCAAGCCTGTACTTTGTTACTTTTACTTGAATAAAGAAGTTTAATCGGTACTTCCACTTTTACCAGAGTATTTTTTAACACAAGTATCTGTACTTCTACTTAAGTACGGAAAGTGAGTACTTTTGCCATCTCTGCACACAGGTGGACATCATTTCACTAATTATGTGACTTCTGAAGGTAATTGGTTGCACCAGAGCTTTTTATGGGCTTCAAAACAAAAGGGGTGAATACACACGCCGTTTCTAAAAAATAGTTTTATGTATGTCTTTCTCATTTCACGTCTCCAACTTAGACTATTTTGTTCTGATCCATCTCATACAATTTAGATTAAAAAAAACATTGAACTAAAGGCTGTAATATAAAAAATAGGTAAAAAGCCAAGGGGGGTGAATACTTACACTGTATGTCCTTGTCTGTGGTTTGTTGACTTTGTTGAACGTCTTTCCACAGATGGCGTCAGGCTTTCTGTGTGCTGCGTTGCTCTGTTTGTCCATCGGACTGCCAGCTGCATCTGGAAGTAAAAACAACTATTAATTTAAAAACAACTCCATGTGTTTTACATGCAGTGTAATGCAGTGGTTTCCCAACCTGTAAGATTATGAGACAGTGATTTAATAATGTTACTAGTTTTAATGTTGTCAGACACCGCCTACCAAGAGCCTGGGCCTGGGTCTGACCGAGGTTTCTGCCTAAAAGGAAGTTTTTCCTCGCCACTGTCGCACTGTTGCTTGCTCTGGAGGAAACTACTAGAACTGTTGGGTCCTTGTAAATTCTGGAGTGTGGTCTAGACCTGCTCTATCTGTAAAGTGTCTCGAGATAATGCTTGTTATGAATTGATACTATAAATAAAATTGAATTGAATGTAGGCTGAGTGCAAACTGTAAGCTGAAATATTAGATAAGTTTGTTCTATGAAGCACTTTGGGCTGCATGTTTGTATCAAAGATGATGTATAAATAAAGTTAAGTAGAGTAGTCCTGTAATCAGACTGCTTGTGTTTAATACGTCTTTTCGTGATCACAGTGTTATGAAGAAACTAAAACCTCCTTCCTAGGTCAGTCCAGGATCTCTGACTCGTTTGTTCATATACTGTATATATATATATAAAAACATATGTTACGTTTTTCTGTGTGTGTGTGTATATATATCTTCTTCCTCTCTAATTAATTAAACATAAGAGTTACTCTGCAGAGGAACTGAAGACATTCTCTAGCATGCAAGTCCTTTATACATTTGGGAGGATGGAGTCCATATCAGTACATCAGACGTTTAACATCAGGTACCACACACACCTCGCTGTCCCTGGCTGTAGGACGAGACGTTAACTTCCCGTACATCTGCTCTCGACTGATTGCATCACACGGAAATGATGGGAGGAGAAAATATGAGGGTCTCCTCCCTCCTTTATCCAGGGAGCTGAGTGAGCACATGCAATAACCAACCAAGCTGGAGAAGGGAGAGAGGAGACACACACACACACACACACACACACACACACACACACACACAAAATAAGAAATACAAACCGCTACGTAATAAGAGTCTAACTTTGTCTCCTTTAGGTCCCTGTCCTCCTGGTTGGACTCAGTTCGGCTCTCGCTGTTTCAGTTTCAGCTTCCAGGGAAAGACTTGGATCGATGCCGAGGTGCAGCAGTACTATCGAGACTGTCCTGACCTATATTTAGATTTCTAGTGGTCGTAGTAGTTATGACAGCAGCTAAAAATGAATCACCTTACTTCCTGCTTTTCTACTACGGCCACTAGAGGGCGCCGCCACTATGAACCTAAATAAGAGTCCTAATTGTTGCTTGGACAAACAACTTATGGGACTGTTTTTGGGGGAGTTCAGTCTCTAAAAGTAATAATACTTTGTTACAGTAAAAGTCCTGCATTGTCCAAAGGTATGTCAGTATTATAATGAGATGTCCTGAGATTGCATCTGTGTCATCTTGTGATTAGGTTTATGTTTTTATCTTAAATGATTTTAACCTGTTATATTGTCTCCGTTAGAACTTCTGCAAGGCCGCCGGTGGGCATCTGGCTTCAGTCCACTCAGAAGAAGAACAGGTATTCCTCAAAACCTTCATTAAGCAAGTGAGCGCTGAAAACAGACATACCTGGATCGGAGGCTTTGACTCAGTGCAGGTGAGACTTTAATCACCACAGGAAGTGATGTCACTTGTCTCTTGAACTATCAAGAAAATGAAATTTGATGAAAGAAAAAAAAGAACAGAAATAGAAAAATTACTCTAAATGAACCGAAAAAGGAGGATCCTCTTCTGATTTTTCTTTGAACCAATCTTTCTCGTCCAGGAGGGCGTGTGGATGTGGTCTGATGGATCCACATTCGACTACAAACGCTGGAATAAGGGGGAACCTAACAACAACCGTGGACGAGAGCACTGTCTTGAGATAATGCATCGGGGTAAAAACCAACAACCTATGAAACATTTTGTCTATTAAATAAACATGATGATCCAAAAATTATCTCTAAACTTATAGCAGGTGGTCATATGTTCCAGTCTGAAAGATAAAACGTTACATTAAAACTCTTAAAACTCTCTCTACAGGAAGGGACTGGAACGATGCAACGTGTGCCGACAGAATGCCTTTCCTGTGCTCCAAGGGCCTGTGAACCCCCCCATCATAATCTCTCTAAAGATCTAATCTCTATCATTGATTCATCTCTAATCTCCAGCATTGATTCATCTCTAATCCCTATCATTGATTAACTTGTTAATTATCTGAAGAGTTAGGGAACGGTTCACATTTGGGTTTTAACATCAGAAACAATCAGTTATTGGACTTTTAATCTATAAACAACACATAATGAAATCCATAAAACATCTTTTCCAGTTTAGTTTTCTGAGTATTGTCTGTCAGCGCTGTCTAAAGGTAACAACATCCACCTACCAGACAGGAGTGGTGACCATCTTCTCATACAAAATGTCCAAATAGAAAAATTGAAAGTCCAAACGTTGTCAGAACGTTCTGTGATACCAGAGGAGTTCCTGGTGTGTTGGGTTCTTATTCATCCGTTTTCCTTCATTATATAATCAGTAAGCATTAAAAAATAAAGACATGTTGTCACAAACAGTGTCTGGTCCTGACTCTTGTTTTCTTTAGAGTGAGAAATAGAAACCATCACAACTCTAGTTTTTGGTTGAAATAAACACGATTATATGTGGAAATATGTTTGCTCTATACATGCTAAAAGTATTATTTTTTTAAATTGAGTCTGGTGGGTTTAGTGCTAGCAACCTCAGAGCTGTTTCTGGTTTAACAGAAAGGTCTGAAAGAGGTTTTAAAGGTCTATCCACGTAGGGATCCATCCCATAATGTTGTCAGACACTTACAATAATAACTAGAACTGCAAGCAGTTACAACGGGGTCCAAGCCTCCCCGCGCCAGTCGACCCTGGCGACCCGGAAAGCGCACGAAAGTGGAACCCAAAAAGAAAGCGGAAGGGCAAACGTTGGGAAACATCAAGAGACGCACGTAACGGTACGGATTAATAGCGCAATGACCCTGAAAAACTCTGGTCTCCTAGGCTGGATACAAAACCTTGATAAAATGGCCCAAAATTGTCTACGTTGATCAGAGCGTCCCCTAATGGCCTATCTTTACCAAATTTGGTACAGAGCCTCCGGGCGGCATGCCAAACAATCGTCACAGGTTTGGTGTCGATAGCATTTATTGTGGCAGAGATATTGCAATTGCAAATATCCCATTTAAATGCATTGAGTGTTTTGACAAAACCAATAAATGTTGATTATAGCGCCCCCTAATGGCTCATCTTTACCAAATTTGGTACAGAGCATCGGAAAGGCATGGTCAACACTGCTCACAAGTGAAATGTTGATACCTTTTAATTTGGCCGAGATATGATATGATATGTGTTTGGTAGCTTACCTCAGAAATTTGCTTGGTCGTCAAATGCGCACACAATTACGTAGTAAAATTCTTTATGCAACTTTTTGTCAGGGCCATCTGCAGATGCTATACACCAGGTTTCGTGCAGATCTGTCGCACGGCCTAGGACGAGTTCGTAAAAGTTGGTTTTGCACTTGTCGCAATATTGCGAAAATAAGTTTAAACGGAAATGGGTGGGGCCTATATCTTGTAACTCACCTTGATGTAGTGAACACGTGGACATCAAGATTTTTAATGTTTGATGTATAATGTAGGAGTTATAGGCAAAACCACGTTTGACGTAATTGTAGCGCCACCTAGTGTTCCACATGTGTAATATTCGGTAAGTCAGGTCAGCTACCCATTGTACATCTACCCTGTTAATTTCAAGTAATTCACTTTAGTGGAAGTGGTTAATCCAGACATTGGCCCATAGGCCACGCCCACTTGAACCAATCAGTACCCCACTGTAAGGACCACCTCAGGAGTGGGCCTAGATGGTATCCATCAATTTTTGTAAAATTTGGATTAGCCGTTCAAGAGATATAAACTTGTATCTGTAGCGCCCCCTAGTGGCCAATCTTTGTGAAATTAGTTTCAGAGCCTCAGAGGCTCATAGCAAGTGATATTCTAAAGTTTGGCTTTGATAGCATTTATCTTGGTTGAGGTATGCCAAAGTCGGTGTTTTCGTAGTTAGCTATACAAATTTGTTTGCGCGTAATACGCGCATTTTTTATTCTATAAAAAATCTTTATGTAACTTTTTGTCAGGTCGGTCTGGAGATTCTACGTGCCAAGTTTTGTGCCGATCCATTGCACAGGCTAGGAGGAGTTCGAAAAAGTTGGTTTTCGATAAATCGCGATTTTTCACGCATAAAAGTCTAGGCGGAAATGGGCATGGCCTATATCACGAGATTCAGTACGGTCCAGGGAACGCGTGGATATAAGGTTTTTAAATATCCGATGTACGGTTTGGGAGTTATAGGCCCAAACGCGTTTTTCTGCTATAGCGCCACCTAGTGGTGGACATGGGTAATTTTTTTGTCTGAGGTCTTTGCGGAGTTTTGGACCAGTCTTGAAAATGGCGCATCGCCACCATGTACGGTTTAGGCTGCAGTATGGGTTTTATGTGGAGAAGAATAATAATGGAAAAAGAATAATCCCTAGGAAAACAATAGGGTTTGTTGGGATTTAAAATTGTATATGTGCTTAAACATTGTGTGTGATTTGCATTATACATTTAAGCTAAAAGGTAAAAGCATTATTTCAACATAAATGAAGACATGTTGGTCATGCATTAAGTTTGTTGTTATAAGTTTATAGTTTGTTGTTTGTTGCATTAAGTTGTTTTGCAATACTTCTGTTTTATAATATAAGATGTTCTGGTACATTTTGTTATAACCCAGCTCTACAAATGTGTCAGAAGTTGAATTGATGATGTTAGAGACACCCTGTCTCTGGTTTCAGTCACCCTTTATGGCCCAACTGCTCTTTTGCTTTGCAAGTCCTGAGGGTCATAAACCCTCAGTCACATCCCAACTAAAAGATAAGGAATAAGCACAAGACCCCCCCTTTGTGAGATAATACTGGGGGTCTGAGAGCCAGAGAGTCAGACAAAGGAAGGGGAGAGCTGCGACAGCTTGAGCCAGGTAACTTTGTCTCAGGATATCCTATGTAATAAAATGGATTCACATTTCAACATCTGAGATTTTGACTACTAATTGAATGAACCCTGAGAATGGAGCAGGATTTAGCTCCAACAATTTGGCGCCCAACGTGGGGCAATCGTGGAAGTTTTAAAAAAAAAAACGTAGTACTTACAAAAAATAGGTACGAAGATGTAGTGCTTACATGAGGATATCCCTTGCGGATATTTTTCTACAAAGTAAGCATGAAGGGCACCGCTGAATTGGAAAACTAGTAGTGGGAAGAGTAGTTTAGTAGTTAATTAACCAGACGAAAGGTAATGTATTTCAAAGAGGGAATACATGAAGGTGTAGTCTCCAAAAAAGAGACGCGAAGAGTAGTTTCTAAATTGGGCCATAGAAATGAAGGTAGTCTGTGTATATAGATCAGATGAAAGGTAATGTATTTCAAACAGGGGATACATGAAGGCGTAGCGTCTGGAGGATGAAGAGTAATTTCTAAATCGGGCCGTAGAAATGAAGGTAGTCTGGTGAATCAGATGAAAGGTAATGTATTTCAAACAGGGGATACATGAAGGTGTAGCGTCGGGTGCACAAAGAGTAGTTTCTAAATTGGATAAATAGAAACGAAGGTAGTCTGAAAAATGAATAAAAATTTTTAAAAAAAGGGGGAATAGTATGGCGGAGGCTAAGACGCAGGAGGAGGGTCTGTTGGAATCAGGACCGTAACCATGGTAACGTTGGAACACGTGGCCGTGAGCACTCCAAAAGACCGGGATGTGCGCTTAAAACAAGCACAGGACAATTTAGATCCTGTAGTACAAAAAGACCCAACAAATACTGAGAAGCCGTGGTTCTGTCCACTGTGGGACGGAATGCATTAATTACAGGATGATATAACTAAATTAGAGGACGACGCCAAAACCGCGGATCTCATATTATGTGCCAAATTGAGAAATAAAATAATGAAGGTAGAAGGTAAACATGCTGTTCTCCACGGTCTTTTAATGCTCATGCAGGGAGCAGCACACCTCATCAGGGACACTCGGACACAAGATAAGGAAGACAAGGTTGATAAAACACAGAGACAGAAAAATGATCAGACATTTCCAGAACATCTAGACATAAGACCGCCACCATAGTCTCCGGTTGGCACACATTGAATTTAACCAGCAGTAAACATACATGAAGGGGCAGTGACTGTACGCAAAGATACCACCGTGTTAACAGAGGGTTCAGAGGGAGACGAGAAATACGCGCCCCAGAGCCCCACTCCACTGCTGCGAAGCGAGAGCGAGCAACAACATTGGGTACAGTTGATATATGTTTCTATGTCTGTCTGTATGTCTTGTCCTGCTTTAATTGTTGTATGTCTGCAATTAGGAGATTGATCAAAATTATAGTAATATGTCCTGTCAGACAGTCAGTATTAAAGGAGGCTGAGAAAAGTCCAACTAGGGAATAGAGGGGAACTGTGTAACGTTTTAGGAAAAAGGATTTAGATTTAATGAGGGAAAATTTGGTTTAAAGGGAAAATTTGGTTTAAAAACAAAAACAAAGAGATAAAAGTAGTCAATCCAATGTGGGATCCATCTTATACAACAGAAGTTTTAAGGTATGGGACTTAAGTGTTTTGCAGTACCTATCCTATTAATGTCAGTAGAGAAAATAATGGCGAAATGCTTATTTAAACATTCTATGTTAACATGAGTTGAAGGGAAGGAAGGGGGACACAGGGTGCTGCAGAGGCAGGCTGTCCTTTTGACCCTTCCACAGAGGGAGTTGTAAAAAACACAGATAAGGAGAAAGATTTGGTCTGGCAGTAACAAGTATTAACCAAAATGCCTCTGCAGGGCAAAAGGTAACACAAGGGTTAAATTAAATTGAAAAAAAAGAGATCTGATAAAACTAAGAATGATGTTGTTGTGAGGAAGATGTAGGTGAAGCAAAGAACCAAACTTAAGTTAATGCTGATCTAAAAAAAAAAATTGCATGAAAGAGTTACTTGGTTAAATCACTTAGGTGATAGAAAACGGCTTTGATCATTTCCAGTTTTAAGAAAAAAAAATGTGAGGCTTCCTTTAATGTTACATTTTCATACCTTAAGTACATGCAGTACTTTTGTGATACTTTTCTTATATGGGCAATATTTTAGGGGAATTTTGTTGGTAACAGAATTAGAAAATATTTACAGTTTGGAATTGGGATTTTAAACTTAGAACAGTGAAATGATGATATTTCTTTCTATTAATATGACTGACCCTACTGTAGAAACGTTTTTGAATTAATGTCATAGATTAAGAATTCTTTAAAGTAAAGTGAAACAAAGAAGAAGAGAAATCATTCTTTCTTTCCAGAGGTCTAGAGGACAGCTGAAGTGTGGGTTCTTTCAAGAAAACACACACATAGTAGAGTGCGTATAGAGAAGATAAAAAGGAGCCCGAAAAAGAGCCCGACCCGAGCCCGAAGTTAAAATCGCATTTGTTTCTCATAAATGAAGTGTTTGTTTGTGTGGAAAAGCTCAAAGAAGGCATTGGGAAACCTGCAGCTCAGTGAAGATTTTGATCAAAATCACACAGTATAATGAGATATTTCTCATATCAGGTAACAAACTGGATAGACTGAACCACTGGGTGCTCCAGTGGGTTCTACTGTTAATAGGACTAAAGGTCATAACCTGCAGCTCAGTGAAGATTTTGATCTTAAATCATAATTGAGACTGATTGTTTCATTCAGGTAACAAACTGGATAGATTTTGTTACTAGGACTTCATAAAGCAACCATTAAAAAATTTTTGTTGCAACCTAAAAATAGAAAATTAAAGAAACATTCTTTTTGTTATAATTCATCTAAGTTTATTGGTTAAGATAAGATTGAAACCTATCCAAGCTGATATGAGATTCCATTCTATGTACATTTGATGTGGTGCTCAAATGAGCCTTTCAGAAAGCTTAATTGTGGATTTTGTTTGTATTTTGAGTTTTTATATGACAAACTGTTTAAACTATTAAGTTGATGTTGAAAACATTTTATTTGGGTGATTCTTTTCTTTTTCTGTTTTGACTTTTTGTTTTGTTGCTTTTAAGATCAAGATGAAGTTTGTGACGCAAGACAGTGTGTTAATGGCTAAAACTACTACATAATTATGAATAGGAATGCTGTAGGAGTCATAACCCAAAAAGAGGGATACAGTAGCAATAATACACTGTCCACAGCATCAAGGATATTAAAACTACTCTACAATTTTGTTTTGATTTGTGCAGAAACATGACCCGTAATGTAAACTGAGGCTTAGAAGAGATAAGTTCCAAAACCAATGTTTCTCTTTAGAATGTTTGTATGGATTTTATAGAGTTAAACCAGCAAGAGGGACAGAAATGTTATTTTATAATAATGAGTGACATACACTACATGAGTATTGATAAAAGAAAAGATAATGCTTTTTGAGTTCTGTTTTGTGCCACACAGTGCCTCGTTGTGTCAGAATCCGGTCCATCTCGCTCCTCCAGCTACAGGATCAGAGACAATCTGTACCAGAAGAATGACAACAACCATCACAGCACCTCAGACCACAGCACAGCTAGAGACCATAAAGGTTCATGGTCTGGCTGCGATTCTTGGCCCAAAGTGACATGAAAAGTGGACCAGGGCTAAATGTTTGATAGTGATCGCAACATCTGTAAGTGTGTGTGCTGGACCGCAGAGCAAGCAGTGGGGTCCACATGCTCTGGCTTTGCTGACGCTGATGGTGAGAGGGCTCTGCAGGGGTCAACCATGTGACCCTGAGGCCTGCTACACCATAAACAGAGACACTGAGGTACGGATCAACGACCAGAAGATGGACTGATAAGGAGAAGGGGGGAGCGAGAGACCTCCTGGTTCTGGTACTTCAGACGCACACGTGGAGGCAGTTTGTACTTACAGACTCAGATTCTGAAAACACACATACAATACTGGGAAAAACTAATATTTTAGAATTACTTATTCTTACTCCACAAATAAGGTAAAGTTCGTGTAAACAAACATGTATGAAGGGTTAAGACATGCCTCAAAGATATAAGCAATTCGGAAAATTAAATTTTTTGGGGTCTTATAAAATTGTGTAACATTTGCATTAAATTTCCTGTTATAGTTTCAAGGAAGATCGGTGGCAACTATGTAAATACAGATGGGTTAAACATAGTCCTCACATTTTCAATAAAGTGTTAAGAGATGATTTGGTAGGGATAGATCAGGTATTGCAAAGTACTGAGATTTAATATGTTGACGACATTATGATCGGGTCAAAGGATGAGTAAACATTTATGTGATCTCACGGACATGAGATCAAATGAGGGACTGTTGGAATTTAAAATTGTATATGTGCTTAAACATTGTGGGTGATTTGCATTATACATTTAAGCTAAAAGGTAAAAGCATTATTTCAACATAAATGAAGACATGTGGGTCATGCATTAAGTTTGTTGTTATAAATATATAGTTTGTTGTTTGTTGCATTAAGTTGTTTAGCAATAATTTTGTTCTATAATATAAGATGTTCTGGTACATTTTGTTATAACCCAGCTCTACAAATGTGTCAGAAGCTGAATTGATGATGTTAGAGACACCCTGTCTCTGGTTTCAGTCACCCTTTATGGCCCAACTGCTCTGTTGCTTTGCAAGTCTCTGAGGGTCATAAACCATCAGTCACATCCCAATCAAAAGATAAGGAATAAGCACAAGACCCCACCCTTTGTGAGATAATACTGGGGGTCCGAGAGCCAAAGAGTGAGACAAAGGAAGGGGAGAGCTGCGACAGCTTGATCCAGGTAACTTTGTCTCAGGATGTCCTATGTAATAAAATGGATTCACATCAACATCTGAGATTTTGACTACTAATTGAATGAACCCTGAGAATGGAGCAGGATTTAGCTCCAACAGGTTCCACAGCCCTGCTGTGTGAACCGCGTTTCACGCGGTACACGCAGCCTCGGGCTTGGACCCCTAACAAGTAAACACACAAGAAAAACAGGCAAACAATGGACAATGAGCAGAAGGTAGACTGAAGTAAAGTGGCGTCAAATAAAGGTATTGTTGAGTAAAGTGCGGTTGCCATTGAACAAAAAAAAACAACCAATATTTCAGTGTAAGTGCCGTTAAAATTAAATTCAATATGTAATTAAAGTAATAATGCAAACTATTATTAAATATTTACACTGATCAAAATTATAAAAAGGCAACATTATTGTTTTTGCTCCCATTTTGCATGAGTTGAACTCAAATATTGAAGACTTTCTTTATGTACACCAAATTATTTATTATTTATCTGTGTACTGTGTACTGTGGAGTGGGTAAGCCTGTTTTTAATGGCAGGCTAGCATATACCCTTGACTTGCGCTAGCCTAGCACCAGCAAACTCTGCAACTGGAAGTACTGAATGAAACGTGTTGTAAACGGTCTCCACTGATATATAACCCACTGGGTGACTGGGAAATGAGGTCCTATGTCCGAAATTTTGAACCAACACTGTAAGGGACCAAATGTAAAGGTACTTATTACGAAGAATGATCCATTTCAGAATTATATTATTGTAATTAAGGAATACTTACCGGCAAAATGATCACTTTTATCTTAGTTTTCTACAGAGTGATGTCTTGAATTTGTGAAGAAAACTTTTTGTCTGATGCGTCCACGGTGAACAGAGAATCCCAAAATTTTTTAGAACAGTCTTGTTGCAATAAAGTAAAGAGCGTCCATGTTTAACAGCAGAAATACTATGAAGAAAAGTGACGTCCGTCCTCGTCGGTGGACCGCCATGGGACATTATTTTGTAAAGAATCCGTCTGGTGGTTAAGGTAAGGTGACCAGATGTCTCAGACAAAATCCGGGGACATTTTCAGCTCAGAAGCGTATATACCTCCAAAACACGTCATGTTTTTAATTTTTGTAAAACTTAAAACGGGGACACTAGACCTAGAGCTGAGTATCGGATACAATATAAACTATTGAGGAAAGATGTTCCTTTGACATTGATGCAGTATGAAACGAGATCGCTGCAGTCGGCAGCAGAGAAACAAGCTACAATGGAAGTTAATGGGAGAATTGTCCAGCTTGTATTTACGTTCATAAAGTGCTCGTTTTGCTGCTGACAGACTCAGATTAATATTCTAAGTGTCTGATAACATTATGGAAAGGATTTCTAAGGAGGCTGACCTTTCTGTTAAAGATTAAGATCATTTTTAAAACATAAAAGTCCACCAGACTCCATGTAAATAATCAGTGATTTTAGCGTGTATAGAGCAGCATATCTCCACCAGACTCCATGTAAATAATCAGTGATTTTAGCGTGTATAGAGCAGCATATCTCCACCAGACTCCATGTAAATAATCAGTGATTTTAGCATGGTAAAATACGGCTTTCTAAAACATCTCTGAGCTCTGAGCAGCGCTGCTCGATCGGCTCCGTTTGGTCAGAGTTTTCTTTTCATTCCAATTTCGGGTTTGTCAGTCACGGTGAAAACCAGGGACATTTCCGGGGACAGATCCAGCCGGGGACAGGTCAACAAAATCGGGGACTGGCCCCGGAAACCGGGGACGTCTGGTCATCCTAGGTTAAGGGTAGCACACGGCTAATTCACCGGTGATAGCGTACTTTAGCCGGCGCTTGTAAAATGAAAACTAGAGTAAACAGTTAAACGAATATACAGTTAGAAAGATACGTTACACTTTAGTTATACACCATTTCATTAACTACAAATATTAATAGATCATTTATATTCGTATTTGAACAGATAGTTTAATAGAACTTTAACCACAAAGTGTCCAAACATGGACACAGCGATGCTACCATCACTACCAACTTACACATAAAATGTTTATTTAAATCACAATGTCTATTTCAACCATTAAATTGTGTTATCTACACTAAACACATTACTTTATTTAAAGAATGCGGGCAATGCATCTTATTGCTTCCCCACGCTATTAGCTTTGCTACTACTAACTTACAGCATGAGTCAGCAATTAGCGCCAGCTAGCGTTAGCAATTAGCATTAGCGATCTTTCTAGCTCGTTTTTACAGTGACACAGTGTGAACTAATAGTTTTCATTTAAAATTTTGACCCAGAAAAACTAAAAGTTAACACCTCTAGTATTTTTTACAGATGCTATTATTCCTGTCCTGTGTTTATATCAGGGCTGTAGTCCGGACTTGAGACCGTTTTTCTATGGACTCGGACTTGTCTCGGTCTCGGCCACGAGTCTTGCCAGATATGGTTTTTGGGCTTTTGGTCTGGACCGAGTCCAGGTCTTTATTATGTTGATAATAATATTGGAGGGAAAGTGAAATCCAAAATGTGGCTGTGGCTCAGCGGTAGAGCGGTTGCCTCCCAATTGGAAGGTTGGTGGTTCAATCCCTGGCCCTGCAGTCCCATGTCGAAGTGTCCTTGGGCAAGACACTGAACCCTGAGTTGCCCCCGATGCTGTGCATCGGAGTGTGAATGTGTGTGCATGTTTATCTGATGAGCAGGTGGCTATATAATACAGCACATTTACATTTTGTTTTGGACTCGACTAAGGTGGTCTTGACTACAGTCCTGGTTTTTTTATATATATATATATACATATATATGCCTATATTATACATTGTATACACTTTTAAGTGTGTAGTTTTTCTAATTACGTATTTTATTGTGTCTAATATGTGTTATACTTCAAAAGTTGAACATCATGTGTGTAATTCATGGCTCAATTCAACCAAAACCTTTTTATCTGTCCATTGACTCCCGTCCATATTTGTCCCATGGACAGGAAGTAGAAGGGCGGGACATCTCTACTGAAACCAGTTGGAGAACCACGGGGTTCAAAGATAACTTCAAAGTAAAAAAATAACAAGTCAACAAATCATGTAAAATGTGAACAAATCAGTTTATTTCAGTTCAACGGTGAAATCATCTCTTTATTAAACTGTTATTTTGTTTAATTCTCTAAGTGAAAGAATACATACATCAAAAATAGTCTGTATGTTGTTATGGCAGTAAGAAAAACAGACGTGGAATTAAATATAAAACTGTTAAAAACCCTCAAACCAAACAGCAGAGTTCAGATCACTTAATGCTAAGCTAAGCTAACTGTCAGTAGCTTCATAACGGCGGCGGAGTCGTTAGGTTTCCAGTAAAGTCAATGTGTGTGTTTCCACTGAATGCGAAGCGGCTGCGTCCAACTCCGTCGCCGTGGCAACTCAGCACACGACAATGCGTAGCAGGAAGTCGAGCAGCTCACAGCCAGGTAAGAAAGGGGGGCGGGAGACATGCAGGAAATCAAACCCTAGACCTCTGCGTCGAGGCATACACCTCGAAGTATATGTGTGCCTGCTCTACCCACTGAACCAACCTGGCCACTCTGTTAATTTTCAAAATAAAATACCCCGTGCTCTTGGCGGATCATATCTCCCTGCACTACGCCTTGAAAACCGGTCAGAGGTTTTGTAGTTCTGTTTATAGAAACTACATCCTGTTATATCGCCCGATCAGACGTGATCTCGCGAGATCTCGTGGGTCCTCGTGACTTCAGCTGTCAGTCATGGCCGCAGCCGTTCTGTAACAAACCCGGAGCTGGTGGGTGTTGACGGACGGCGGAGCACGTAGTGACACGCAGTTAGTGGAGATCAATGGGTAACTCTCAGCAGGAAAGGGGTTCATGGTGCTGGACGTGCTCGATCCGAGATGCATATTAATACGGAGAAAAAAACGGCGAGGCGGCACAACTGGCGCCATACTTTTGTCGTCCGAGCACTACGCCTTGGCGACGTTATTTTTGTGACTTGTAGGCTCGCCTTTGATGCTCGCCTTCCACGCTCGTAACCACGCTCACCTTCCACGCTCGTAACCACGCTCACCTTCCACGCTCGTAACCACGCTCGTAACCACGCTCACCCTCGACACTTGCATTCGACGCTCGCCTTTCACGCTCGTCCTCGACGCTTGTAACCATGCTCGCCCTCGCCCAGCAGAGGTCTGTACCGACAGTATTAATACATCCTGAACAGCTAGCTAACAAAACAACGTTGTTGTAGTGACGACAAACATGAAGGCAGTGAATAAGAAAAAAACTAATCTGCTTAAAGTGTGTGTGATTGTTAGTTGGATTAATATACTATTGCTAAATTATAACCTTAAAACATTAATTCATGATGCAAACCCAATATGGGTAAATACAACACACACACACACACACACAGTCGTGCTAAGCCGTGATTGGACAACACTATTCGGGAAGGCGAGGTTTGGCAAAGTCATTTTTACAAATAATAAACTCCACTTGCATTGATTTTCCATCCCAAACATTTTTTAGACAAAACAAAAACAAAATTTTCTAAAACAGTTTCTCGATGCCTTGAAATGAGCCGGACCGTTTATTATCAAATTATTATTATTATTATTATTATTGTGGTTTGGTAGAAAAATACTGAAAACCCCAAAACCAGCAACCCAAAGCAGAGCAGCCCCTCAAACCAGCCCCCCCAACACACACACAAAGACAGACACACACATACACACACACTCACACAGACGGATATACACACACACACACACACACACTCATGAAGACAGACACACATAGACACACACGGATATACACACACACACACACAATGCATGCTCACAAAGACAGACACACACACACACACACACACACACACACACACACACACACACACACACACACACACACACACGGATATATACACACACACACCAATGCATGCGCACAAACCCAGATAGACACAGAAACACACACACAGCAAGAAGACTATATCAGGGTGAATATATTACTGTAACACTCGTTAACCTTTATCTAAAAATAGAAGCTAATCAACACACACTGATTTAGTTATTGCTTTCTCATTCTGGATCAACGGACCACGTTGTGTTTAAACCCACACAGGAGCAACAGTTCAGAGTACTAAAAAACACAAAAACACTACAGTATCAGCAGTTCTGGACTCTCTGGGTACAAGTCCCTACAGTTCTGAATGGTCTGGGCCCAGGAAGCATTCAGAGACCTGGGTCTCTACGCTTAAAGGGGGGGGTCCACATTTTGGGAACTATTCTTTCCGAGAGTTAAGATGTCTGCAGGGTAAATATAACACTTAGCTTTTTACTGGTTAGCTTAGCTTAGCTTAGCATAAAGACTGGAAGCAGGAAAACAACAAGCTCACGGATTAACACGACTTCCATTTAAACTGTTTTTCAAGATTATTTTTTGGGGCTTTTCCCTTTATTAACCCTTGTGTTGTCTCCCGGGTCAAAAAACTGACAAAAATTGTAATTTTAGTCCCTTTTTCAGACTTTCTTTGTAGTTTTCACTACCACCAGCTTACTAGTTTTACTACTTTCTGGAATTCATGGTCAATAACCCTCATTTATATAGAATTATACCTAATATTTGAGTTAAAAAATCAGAAATTCTGAATTATTTTGACTATAAGTTAAGATCAGAGGAGGCTGAATGGAAGGAATCCATTTTTATGGTAATTTGGTTAAAAAGAAACTCATATTTCAGATATAGACATTTTTTAAAGGGTCAGATTTGACCCGAGGACAAGGAGGGTAAAGATGTTACAGTGGACTCAGCCTACATGGGGTGTACACTCAGATCTCTGTGGACTTTATGCTAAGCTAAGCGGCTTCCTCTTCATATCGACTGTACAGACTTGAACATCGAACTCTCGGAGACAATAGGGGAATCTCCCAAAACGTTTCTTTAAAGTGGGAAATTTGACTTTTGAGGATTTGACCTGGGACAAACACAACATGACGAGTATGAAAAACACAACCCCCCTTAAAGAAAGGTAACCAGTAGCATCACAAGCCTCTCTACAGCGAACCCGCCCGGTACCCTGAATGTGTCCCGTCAGCAGAGACGCGTGGACGTCTAGGCGTCGGTGTTCCCGTTCTCCTCCGGCTGCAGCTGCTCCTTCTCGGTGCAGTCCTCCTGGGGGGGCCGGACGCGCTTAAAGAAACCCAACTGAGGAGCAAGAGAAGAAGAAACAGAGTCACACTTACTTATTGGGCCTGATCAACGGCCCAATGCATGCTGGGACTTAATCTCATTCACCGTGGGGCAACGATGACCTCACAGGATCAAGGTGGCCGCAGGTTTTAAAACTAGACCAAGGGGCATGCTGGGAGATGCCTGGCTCACAGCTGATCTAACAGCTGATTGGTTCAGAATCATGATGACGTTTAATATCAACTTTTTGTGTTGTTTTTGTTGTATAGTATTTTTTTGCTGTTTTTAAAATGTCTTATGTATGTATACCCTGCATGGTGTCCTTGATCTGAGCAAGGCACCTTTAAATAAAATGTATTAATATTAGATTATTATTATTGTTCTTGTATTAGAAGGATTGTAATTGCTATTTGTCTGATTTAAAGGCTTAGAAATCAAAGAGATCAGATTACAGATCATCTCCAGTCTGTTATTAACATCAGATCATCCATACTTTGGTCCGTACGGGGACTTGAACCTGCAACCCTCTGGTTCCCAACCCAACAACCTACGGACTGCGGTACCCCCCCATCCACTGATCCAGCAGGCTGGTTCCTCACCTTGTACATGATGAAGATGAGCAGCGCCAGCAGCAGCAGTCCGGCCAGAACAGCCAGGGCCACGACCCAGCCCGGGACCGGCTGGGCATCATCAGCCAGCCACAGCACAGACACACTCACCTGGAGACACACACACACACACACACACACACACACAGAAAGACACACACACAATCCGATTTAGACCATTTAAACACACAAGGATCATGACAAATCATTCATGTTATACCTTATATGTTATAACCTTTTTCCTCTCTCTCTATGTGTGTGTGTGTGTGTGTGTGTCTTTCTGTCTGTGTGTGTGTCTGTGTGTGTGTGTGCGTCTCTCACAGTGGTGCTGTTGGACGGCAGCTCCGACACCAGGTTCTTGTACGGCATCTCGATGACACTGAAGGAGGCGGTCGATCGCACCACGTAAGAGCGATTCTGATTCTCCGCCTGGAAACGAATGAATCAAACCACTGATGTAGGAATATATATATATATATATATATATATATATATGTGTGTGTGTGTGCATATATAAAACTAATAAAACACAACTGAAAAAAACGAAGGAAAAAAAGTAACCCGATGAAATAAAAACATCAATAAAAATGCTTTTTGTCGACTCTGTTGTTATTACACACAGCCCTGAAGATGTTACAATGTGTGTGTGTGTGGGGGGATCTTGCAGGTCACACATTACAAGACTACAACTAGATTTGTTTTGAAAGATGTAACCAAGGTAACTTGAGGGAGTCTGAAGATGTCTCCGGTCTCCCGTTGGATGACTCGCTTCAGAAGGGCTGAACATCTGCAACTTTCCCTCTTTAACGTTTAGCTTAGCGCGGCGCCATGACAACCATGCCGTTGCTGCTTTCTGTTGCTTGGAGACGGGGCTCTGCTGAGATTACCTTGAGGAAGTTGCTGACCGTCAGTCGGGAGTAGATGAAGAGGATGGCGTTCTTACTCCTCTCCAGACGGCCCACCTGACATTTCAGCCGCAGACACTGCGCTGTGCTGCAGTCCTACACACACACACACACACACACACACACACACAGAGAAACACACAAACACACACACACACACAAAGTATTGATACTGTATATAAAAAGGGAAGTATAAATAAAAACTGTGTGTCAGTCTGTGTGTGCGTGCGTGCGTGCGTGTGTGTGTACCAGTGTTTGCAGGTCGTTGTGTGTGTCTTTTGACTCCAGGTCTCTCTTCTTGCGGACGCTGTTCCGGTTGCGTCCCTCCGTCTCTCGTTCTCTGGGGGGGACGCCACTCGTGTTCTTTGCCGAGGACAACGGGTTCTACACACACACACACACACACACACACACACACACACACACACACACACAGGGATATAGTACTCTCATTATAACTAAGGTTTAATGTGTGTGTTTTACTGTAAGCGTGTGCGTGTGTGTATCTGTGTGTTTTTGTGTATGTGCGCGTATGTGTGTGCATCTGTGTGTGTATGTGTGTGCTTTTGTGTTTGTGTGTGTGCGTGTGTCTGTGCGTGCGTGTATTTGTGTGTTTTTGTGTGTGTGTGTATCTGTGATTGTTTTGTGTGTGTGTGTGTGCGCGTGTGCGTATCTGTGTTTGTTTTGTGTGCGTGCGTCCAAGTGTTTATCTGTGTTTGTTTTGTGCGTGCGTTTTCTGCGTGCGTGCGTATCTGTGTGTATGTTTTGTGTGTGTGCGTGTGTGTTTGTGTATCTGTGTGTGTATATGTGTATGTGCGTGCGTTCGTGCGTGTTCTTGTGTGCGTGCGTGCCTGTGTGTTTGTTTTGTGTGTGTGTTTGTGTATCTGTGTGTGTATATGTGTATGCGCGTGCGTTCGTGCGTTCTTGTGTGCGTGCGTGACTGTGTGTTTGTTTTGTGTGTGTGTGTGTGTGTGTGTATCTGTGTGTGTATATGTGTATGTGCGTGCGTTCGTGCGTGAGTTCTTGCGTGCGTGCGTGCCTGTGTGTTTGTTTTGTGTATCTGTGTGTGTATATGTGTATGTGCGTGCGTTCGTCCCTTGCGTGCGTGCGTGTCCCAGACGTTGAGCGGGTTGATCTCCGTGTCCGAGGTGCAGTTGATGGGTCCGTCAGTATCGTAGCTGGTGATGTAGAGCAGCGAGCCGTTCTTGTACCGGGACGGCCAGTCCACCTGCAGGGACGCCTTGCTGATGGTGCTGGGCCCGCTGTTCAGCAGCTGACACCAGTAGTTAATATTAATTATTAATCACGTCTTATATCTCTGTGTACACGTCTTATTTCTTACATCAAGAGGCGTAAACTGAAGGTTTTGCCATGGTCTTTACAATCTCCTGACCTCAACATAATGTAAATCTATGGATAGACCTTAAAAGAGCAGAAATCTCAAAGAACTGGTCTTATATCTCTATATCTATGTACACGTCTTATATCTCTATGTACATGTCTTATATCTCTATGTACATGTGTGTATTTGTACCTCGTAGACGTGTACTATGAGCGGTCCGATGTCGTCTCCGACCACAGGAGGGTCTTTAGTTTTCCAGTTGGCGATGGGAAGCAGAACCTGACCAGGGGACGACGTCCTGGAGACAAAAACACACACAGATTATTATTATATATTACATATTATATTATTATATGTTACAGCTACTGTAAGGTTCCAATGGGAGTTACTTTAATAAAAACACAATCAGATACTTTACTAAAATCAGAATACATTTGGAACAAAATGTTTCTATGTCTGTGTGTGTGTGTTTGCGTGCATGCATACGTGTGCGTCCATAAGTGAGTGTGTGTCTCTGTATGTGTGTCTGTGTGTGTGTGTTTCTATGTCTGTGTGTGTGTGTGTTTGCGTGCATGCATACGTGTGCGTCCATGAGTGAGTGTGTGTGCATGTGTCTCTGTGTGAGTGAGCATGTGTGTGTGTGTGTCTCTGTGTGTCACTGTGTGTGTGTTTCTATGTCTGTGTGTGTTTGTTTGCGTGCATGCATACGTGTGTGTCCATGAGTGAGTGTGTGTGCATGTGTCTCTGTGTGAGTGTGTGTATGCATGTGGGTGTCTGTGTGTGTCTCTCTGCATGTGTGTGTCTTTGCGTGCATGTGTGTCTCTGCGTGTGTGTTTGTCTCACTGCATGTGTGTGTCTCTGTGTGCGTGTGTTGCTGTGTGCGTGTATGTGTCTCTGTGTGTGTGCGTGTCTCTGCATGTGGGTTTGCATGTGTGTGTGTCTCGGCATTGTGTGTCTCTGCGTGTGTGTGTGTCTCTGTATTAGAGTGCGGATCGGGCCGGATTTTTCTGTCCGAGCCCGGCCCGCGTCCGACAGAGCAGTAACCGAACCCGACCCGAGCCCGACAGTCATTAGGATATTTATGTCCGAGCCCGACCCGAGCCCGACACAGTTAAAATCGCATTTGTTTCTCATACTAATGACACATGTACGTTTGTTTGTGTGGAAAGCCGCTTTTATTAAGCAATTGTAGGAAGGCATTGGGAATGTCAACAGATGAGCGCATCAATGTACAGCTTGTGTAGCTTAATACGCACGTCTTTTCGTTGTCACAGCACACAGGAAGACGGATGTTAGGGTAATATTTGACATTTATTTTAAGCTGTTTTAAATTCTAAATGTTCAATGCCTTATCGCGCTGATGTGACCGAGCCCGACCCGAACCCGAGCATCCTTTCTAAAAATCTGTCGAACCCGGCCGACCCGGGTCGGGTCCGTCCCGCCGGGTCCCGTCGGGCTCGGGTCGGGTATCCATCCTCTACTCTGTATGTGTGTGTGTGTCTCTGTGTGTGTGTCTCTGTGTGTGTGTTTGTGCGTGTGTGTTACCCTCTGATGGAGACTTTAGCGAGGACAGCCAGACTGGTGATGCTGGACACCCGAGGACTCGTGTTGTCAAACTGATTCGAGCTGAAACACAGAGAGGAAACGTAATCAGTCGTCACGTCAACGGGATTAAAAACTACGAAAGACCCGTCAGACAGAGATGTCTCTCGTCACGTCGTCAGACAAAGATGTCTCTCGTCTTCAATCACAGAGTTCTGACTCGTATCTACAAGATGTCCGACAGCTTTTAGACCGCTTAAATAGAATAGAAAGCCTTTATTGACATTAGACACAAGTGCAGTACCTGTCCACCAGAGGACGCTCTGCAACGTCCCTGTTAGTGATGGTGTTGCATAGTCTGTCCACCAGAGGACGCTCTACAATGTCCCTGTTAGTGATGGCGTTGCATAGTCTGTCCACCAGAGGACGCTCTACAACGTCCCTGTTAGTGATGGCCTTGCATAGTCTGTCCACCAGAGGACGCTCTAAAACATCCCTGTTAGTGATGGCCTTGCATAGTCTGTCCACCAGAGGACGCTCTACAACGTCCCTGTTAGTGATGGCGTTGCATAGTCTGTCCACCAGAGGACGCTCTATAACGTCCCTGTTAGTGATGCCGTTGCACTGTCTGTCCACCAGAGGACGCTCTACAACGTCCCTGTTAGTGATCAAAGAACTACTACAAACTACTATTATTTATTTATTTTTTTTTTTTTGGGACTGTTATTGCCACTCTTCATTCTATCCCCAACCGGTCGTCAGACACCGCCTACCAAGAGCCTGGGTCTCTGTCTGTCCGAGGTTTCTTCCCAAAGGGGAGTTTTTCCTTGCCACTGTCGCACTGTTGCTTGCTCTGGAGGAAACTACTAGAACTGTTGGGTCCTTGTAAAGTGTCTTGAGATAACTCTTGTTATGAATTGATACTATGAATAAAATTGAATTGAATTGAAGATGTTGCATAGTCTGTCCACCACCACTCGGGATAAATAAAGATTTATTTCATCTTACCTCATCTTATTGTACAGATTATACTTTTTTTAAACAACTCACTGGTTGCAGCCTCTGCTTGTCTCTTTGGACAAAACCAGATGTTATGTTGGGACTTTAACCCTCATGTTGTCCTTGGGTCAAATTTGACCCATTTTCAGTATTTTTTTTCGTCACAAAAAAACGGGCTGCTGAAAATGTCAACATTAAAAATATCAAAAAACTTGACAAAAATGTCAGAAAAAGTGAATTCTTTTTTGAAAAAGTGACAAAAATGTTGAAAAAGTGACGTTTTTGAAAAAATTAAAAAAATCTCAGAAAAAGTGACACAAATTTTGAAAAAAGTGACAAATTTTGAAAAAGTGACAAAACTTTTGAAAAAGTTAAAAAATGTCAGCCCAAAAAAAGTGCCCAAAACGTTGTTTTTTTCATAGTTGACAGGAAGACAACAAAGGGTTAAGAAACTGTGATCTTCATTTCAAATATATTTCAAACTACATTCTTCTCATGTTATTAACAGAAACTGAGGGTAAGAAAGCAGATGGGAAACCAACAGTTGTAGCCGTTAGTGTGCAGCACTACATGCATCTCGTCTGAGCCGTCAGAGTGTAACCGACGGCAACCGAAACCTGTCATTAACATACCTCGGTCTCCCTCGGTTCCCCCCCCCACGGAAACACAAACACATTCAGACCGTTGTCGCCTGAGCGCTGCTTCCTTTAAAGATTTCGGCCGTTTTGTTATTCAAATGAGCGTTGGAGTAAAACCAGCTTGGCTTTAATGACTGCTGCTTCTCTCAGGCAGGAAGCTCCAGCCCGTTCGGCCTCCATCTTCTACGATTTCTAATTAATGGAACTGGAGATCAAACAGAGAAGCGTCCCTGTAGTGGGGGGGAAATCAATACAGCAGAGTATCGCGATATTTTCAGTGGCAATACTGTATCGATACACAGGCGCCAAGTATGGATCTGCTATAATATATTATTATATATGTGTTGGTCAGTTTGTCTCATTCTTCAGCAATAACATAGGGCAGAATGTTTGCCGCCACGGTATCAGAAATAGGGCAGAATGTCTGCCCCCACGGTATCAGAAATAGGGCAGAATGTCTGCCCCCACGGTATCAGAAATAGGGCAAAATGTCTGCCGCCATGGTATCAGAAATAGGGCAAAATGTCTGCCCCACGGTATCAGAAATAGGGCAAAATGTCTGCCGCCACTGTATCAGAAATAGGGCAAAATGTCTGCCCCCACGGTATCAGAAATAGGGCAAAATGTCTGCCGCCACTGTATCAGAAATAGGGCAGAATGTCTGCCGCCACGGTATCAGAAATAGGGCAAAATGTCTGCCGCCACGGTATCAGAAATAGGGCAAAATGTCTGCCGCTATGGTATCAGAAATAGGGCAAAATGTCTGTCGCCACGGTATCAGAAATAGGGCAAAATGTCTGCCGCCACGGTATCAGAAATAGGGCAAAATGTCT
>CM049381.1:1758421-1760921 GCA_026937815.1 Etheostoma perlongum
TATATTAGAGTGTGAGTTAGTTTTCAGAGTGTATTATATTAGAGTGTGAGTTATTTTCAGAGTGTGTGAGTTATATTCTAGTTTTAGTTTTCAGAGTGTGTGTTATATTAGAGTGTGAGTTAGTTTTCAGAGTGTGTATTATATTCTGAGTGTGAGTTAGTTTTCAGTGTGTGTTTATATTCTAGTGTGAGTTAGTTTTCAGAGTGTGTATTATATTAGTTGTGAGTTAGTTTTCAGAGTGTGTATTATATTAGAGTGTGAGTTAGTTTTCAGAGTGTGTGTTTATATCTGTTGAGTTAGTTTTCAGAGTGTGTTATATTAGAGTTGAGTTAGTTTTCAGAGTGTGTATTATATTAGAGTGTGAGTTAGTTTTCAGAGTGTGTATTATATTAGAGTGTGAGTTAGTTTTCAGAGTGTGTATTAGTATATTAGAGTGTGAGTTAGTTTTCAGAGTGTGTATTATATTAGAGTGTGAGTTAGTTTTCAGAGTGTGTATTATATTCTAGTTGGAGTTAGTTTTCAGAGTGTGTATTATATTAGAGTGTGAGTTAGTTTTCAGAGTGTGTGTTATATCTGAGTGTGAGTTAGTTTTCAGAGTGTATGTTATATTCTAGTTGGAGTTAGTTTTCAGAGTGTGTATTATATTAGAGTGAGTTAGTTTTCAGAGTGTGTATTATATTAGAGTGTGAGTTAGTTTTCAGAGTGTGTATTATATTCTAGTTGGAGTTAGTTTTCAGTTGTGAGTTAGTTTTCAGAGTGTGTATTATATTAGAGTGTGAGTTAGTTTTCAGAGTGTGTATTATATTAGAGTGTGAGTTAGTTTTCAGAGTGTGTGTTATATTCTAGTGTGAGTTAGTTTTCAGAGTGTGTATTATATTAGAGTGTGAGTTAGTTTTCAGAGTGTGTGTTATATCTGAGTGTGAGTTAGTTTTCAGAGTGTGTATTATATTAGAGTGTGAGTTAGTTTTCAGAGTGTGTATTATATTAGAGTGTGAGTTAGTTTTCAGAGTGTGTGTTATATTAGAGTGTGAGTTAGTTTTCAGAGTGTGTATTATATTAGTGTGTATTATATTAGAGTGTGAGTTAGTTTTCAGAGTGTGTGTTATATCTGAGTGTGAGTTAGTTTTCAGAGTGTATGTTATATTCTAGTTGGAGTTAGTTTTCAGAGTGTGTATTATATTAGAGTGTGAGTTAGTTTTCAGAGTGTGTATTATATTAGAGTGTGAGTTAGTTTTCAGAGTGTGTATTATATTCTAGTTGGAGTTAGTTTTCAGAGTGTGTATTATATTAGAGTGTGAGTTAGTTTTCAGAGTGTTTGTTATATCTAGTGTGAGTTAGTTTTCAGAGTGTGTATTATATTAGAGTGTGTTAGTTCAGTTTTTATATTAGAGTGTGTTATTTTCATATTATATTAGAGTGTGAGTTAGTTTTCAGAGTGTGTATTATATTAGAGTGTGAGTTAGTTTTCAGAGTGTGTGTTATATCTGAGTGTGAGTTAGTTTTCAGAGTGTGTATTATATTAGAGTGTGAGTTAGTTTTCAGAGTGTGTGTTATATTAGAGTGTGAGTTAGTTTTCAGAGTGTATATTATATTAGAGTGTGAGTTAGTTTTCAGAGTGTGAGTTAGTTTTCAGAGTGTGCGTTATATCTGAGTGTGAGTTAGTTTTCAGAGTGTGTGTTATATCTGAGTTGGAGTTAGTTTTCAGAGTGTTATATTAGAGTGTGTGTATTATATTAGAGTAAGTTTTCAGAGTGTGTATTATATTCTAGTGTGAGTTAGTTTTCAGAGTGTGTTATATTAGTTATATTTTCAGAGTGTGTAGAGTTGAGTTAGTTTTCAGAGTTGTATTATATTAGTTCAGGTTTTCAGAGTGTGTGATGTGAGTTAGTTTTCAGAGTGTGTATTAAAAAGTTAGATTTCCCTGTGAGCAATTAGAGTGTGAGGTTTTCAGGGTGGAAGGAAAATTTTCAGAGTGTGTGTTATATTAGAGTGTGAGTTAGTTTTCCGATATTGGGACACAGAGTGTGAGTTAGTTTTTCAGAGTGTGCATAAGTGTGAGTTAGTTTTCAGAGTGTGTGTTATATCTGAGTTGGACAGTTTTCAGAGTGTGTTATATTACAGTGTGAGTTACAGACGTGTATTATATATGTGAGTTATTTCCTCCTTTAATTTTCTTTTAAGATGTTAACCCATTGTTTGACTTAAATATGTTTGTGTGTCCGTGTGTGTGTGTGTGTGTGAGTCCATCCGTATGTGTGTGTCCATGTGGTGTGTGTTTCCGTGTATGTCCATGTGTGTGTGTGTGTTTTCTTTTAAGATGTCCATTTGTGTGTCCGTGTGTGTGTGTGTGTGTCTCCGTGTGTGTCCATGTGTGTGTGTGTGTGTGTGTGTGTCCATCCGTATGTGTGTGTCCATGTGTGTGTGTGTTTCCGTGTGTGTCAGTATGTGTGTGTGTGTTGCCTACCTGTCCCACCTCCCTCAGCTTCCCGTCTGACCCTCT
>CM049381.1:1765921-1805921 GCA_026937815.1 Etheostoma perlongum
TATGTAACCCATCACTAAAAGGTTGGACAGACTATGCAACGCCATCACTAACAGGGACGTTGTAGAGCGTCCTCTGGTGGACAGACTATGCAAAGCCATCACTAACAGGGACGTTGTAGAGCGTCCTCTGGTGGACAGACTATGCAACGCCATCACTAACAAGGGCGCTCCATCACTATGTAACACCATCAACAACAGGACGTTGTAGAGCGTCCTCTGGTGGACAGACTATGCAACGCCATCACTAACAGGGACGTTGTAGAGCGTCCTCTGGTGGACAGACTATGCAACACCATCACTAACAGGGACGTTGTAGAGCGTCCTCTGGTGGACAGACTATGTAACGCCATCACTAACAGGGACGTTGTAGAGCGTCCTCTGGTGGACAGACTATGCAACGCCATCACTAACAGGGACGTTGTAGAGCGTCCTCTGGTGGACAGACTATGTAACACCATCACTAACAGGGACATTGTAGAGCGTCCTCTGGTGGACAGACTATGCAACGCCATCACTAACAGGGACGTTGTAGAGCGTCCTCTGGTGGACAGACTATGCAACGCCATCACTAACAGGGACGTTGTAGGTGGACAGACTATGCAACGCCATCACTAACTGGTGGTGGACAGACTATGCAAAGCCATCACTAACAGGGACGTTGTAGAGCGTCCTCTGGTGGACAGACTATGCAACGCCATCACTAACAGGGACGTTGTAGAGCGTCCTCTGGTGGACAGACTATGTAACACCATCACTAACAGGGACGTTATAGTCTCTGGTGGACATCCTATGCAACGTCATCACTAACAGGGACGTTGTAGAGCGTCCTCTGGTGGACAGACTATGTAACACCATCACTAACAGGGACGTTATAGTCTCTGGTGGACATCCTATGCAACGTCATCACTAACAGGGACGTTGTAGAGCGTCCTCTGGTGGACAGACTATGCAACGCCATCACTAACAGGGACGTTGTAGAGTGTCCTCTGGTGGACAGACTATGCAACGCCATCACTAACAGTGACGTTGAAGAGCAGGGGTGTCAAACTCATTTTCACCGAGGGCCACATCAGCATAATGGCTGTCCTCAAAGGGCCAGATGTAACTTATAAATGTAACTAAATGTAATCAAATGTAATGTAAAATAAATGTAACTACTCCTTAATGTTTAATAACTCATTATTTATTATAACTTATTCAAGTGACAATTAGTTCCATAGAAAACATATGTTTGCTTGTTGCTCTAACATAAATCCTTTTAAATTTTGTCAGCTTATGAAAACCCACATAACTCCATTAATGAAGGATCAAACTGTCCAAGTGAATAAAGAAAAATAACATAAAACTGAGCTGCAAAGAACATGTATGACACATGTAGCATTTTACAAAAAAAGGCTGCACACAGCCTGGCATCCAACTGATGGTATGATGACAACAATTTGTCTGCATACACACATAAGACCTGCAAACATTAAATAATTACAACAGCAGCTACACATAAATAATATGTAATCAACTAAAAATATCAAAATAAAGGTAGACTCAGTTCACAACTATATTGGTCAAGTTTTTCGGTTAGTCTTTGATGAGGAGATGCTGCCTGTCCTTGAACACACCAAGTGGATTCTCTCTCTACTATCGATTGATCATGTTCTGAAAATGATAAACACAAAACAAAATGCAAGCACAAAAATGGATAACTGCGCTGTGTCCGTGTTATCTGCTTTCATCAACAGCTAATGAAAAAGCTGTGTAGCTGCGTGTCTCCTCGGCCAGCTGTGTTGGAAGATTTTCTGCTAGTTCCTTCACTCGGTCGGCAATGGTGTTTCTTGATAAAAGTCTGTAACTGGTCGGGACACACCTGCTCACAGACCTTCAGCATGCACTGCTTCAAAAACGCTCCCTCTGAAAAAGACTTGGAAGCGTGGCCGATTTCTTCAGCCACAATGAAGCTAGCTTTCACCGCGGCCTCGTTGTGGCTGTGGATTTCATGAACAAACTCTGCTGCGACCGCAGTTTGCCTTTTAATTCTTGGGTAATTTGTTGCTTTTCTTGAAGGCTAGCTTTAGCGTATTTAGCTCCGTGTTTGGTGTCAAAATGTCGACGCAGATTGTACTCTTTGACAACCGACACCGCCTCGTAACACAAAGACATACCGGTCTTTCTCCTTGAAGCACAAACAAGTATTCGCCTTCCCATCTTTCTTGAAACAGTCTTCCGTCTGCATCAACTTTTCTCTTTCTGGACATTTTGGGATCATTATTTATATCTCAATTCCACTCGTTGGCATACACTGCCGCGGCTAGCGTAGTCGAAAAGGCATTGTGGGAAATGTAGTTTTTGGTCAAAGCACGCTCTTAATTTATTTTTTGGTATTTATTTTTAGACACTCAAAACTTTTAAGCTCTCACGGGCCACATAAAATGACATGGCGGGCCACATCCGGCCCGCGGGCCTTGAGTTTGACACATGTGTTGTAGAGCGTCCTCTGGTGGACAGACTATGCAACGCCATCACTAACAGGGACGTTGTAGAGCGTCCTCTGGTGGACAGACTAGACTTTCACTTCATATTCAGCCCCTTCGGTCAGTGGTAGAGGAAGTACTCAGATCCATTACTTCAGCAGAAGTACTACTACGACTCTGTCACAAGTACAGATACACAGAGTGGTATTTATTAGTAGTACTTAACCATTTAACTTCATTACAGTGCAATATTTATGTATTTGGTGTTAATACCTAACTACTTTTCACCCAATGTGTACACAAAGCTATTTTATATATGTATATAGTTGCTCTCAGGACTCCACTCTGCAGTCTCTACATATATTTTGTATTTTTATATTTCATGTTGACACTGTAAAGGTTTTGCTTACATCTCCTTGCACAGGTACTGTGTGTAATGACAATAAAGGCTTTCTATTCTATTCTAAGTACATATAAAGGCAGAAATATTACATATACTGTATATAAAAGTACATATAAAGAAAGAAGTACATATTTTTGGGGTGTTTCTACCTTCAGGAAGTCGACGCTGAAGCCGGCCTGGCAGAAGCCCTGTCCCTCAGGGGACGTGGCACCTGGACACAGGACGGAAACATTAGTCCTGATTGAGTCAAAAAAGCAGAAATTATGAATTATTTTGACTAATATTAGAGGAATGTATGAGGAGGAATCTGGAAGGAGGGACAGATGGAGGTGGAGAGTGTGTTGTCTGGAAGGAGGGACAGGTGGAGGTGGAGTGCATGTTGTCTGTAAGGAGGGACAGATGGAGGTGGAGTACATGTCTGGAAGGAGGGACAGATGGAGGTGGAGAGCATGTTGTCTGTGACGGAGGGACAGATGGAGGTGGAGAGCTGTTGTCTGAAGGAGGGACAGATGGAGGTGGAGAGCTGTTGTCTGAAGTAGGGACAGATGGAGGTGGAGAGCATGTTATCTGTGATGGAGGGACAGATGGAGGTGGAGAGCATGTTGTCTGTGACGGAGGGACAGATGGAGGTGGAGAGCATGTTATCTGTGATGGAGGGACAGATGGAGGTGGAGAGCATGTTATCTAGAAGGAGGGACAGATGGAGGTTGAGAGTGTGTTATCTGTAAGGAGGGACAGATGGAGGTGGAGTGCATGTTGTCTGGAAGGAGGGACAGATGGAGGTTGAGAGCGTGTTGTCTGTAAGGAGGGACAGATGGAGGTGGAGTGCATGTTGTCTGTGAAGGATGGACAGATGGAGGTGGAGAGCTGTTGTCTGAAGGAGGGAAAGATGGAGGTGGAGAGGATGTTGTCTGTGACGGAGGGACAGATGGAGGTTGAGAGCGTGTTGTCTGTAAGGAGGGACAGATGGAGGTGGAGAGCATGTTGTCTGTGACGGATGGACAGATAGAGGTGGAGAGCATGTTGTCTGTAAGGAGGGACAGATGGTGGTGGAGTGCATGTTGTCTGGAAGGAGGGACAGATGGAGGTGGAGTACATGTCTGGAGGAGGGACAGATGGAGGTGGAGTGCATGTTGTCTGTAAGGAGGGACAGGTGGAGGTGGAAAGCATGTTGTCTGTAAGGAGGGACAGATGGAGGTGGAGAGCATGTTGTCTGTGATGAATGGACAGGACGGACAGATGGAGGGTGGAGGAGTGCATGTTGTCTGTGGGACAGGAGTGAAAGATGGAAGATGGAGTGCATGTTGTCTGTAAGGAGGGACAGGTGGAGGTGGAGAGCATGTTGTCTGTAAGGAGGGACAGATGGAGGTGGAGAGCTGTTGTCTGTGACGGAGGGATAGATGGAGGTGGAGAGCATGTTGTCTGTGACGGAGTGAAAGATGGAGGTGGAGTGCATGTTGTCTGAAGGAGGGACAGGTGGAGATGGAGAGCATGTTGTCTGTAAGGAGGGACAGATGGAGGTGGAGAGCTGTTGTCTGTGACGGAGGGACAGATGGAGGTGGAGAGCATGTTGTCTGTGATGGAGTGAAAGATGGAGGTGGAGTGCATGTTGTCTGAAGGAGGGACAGGTGGAGGTGGAGAGCATGTTGTCTGTGACGGAGTGAAAGATGGAGGTGGAGTGCATGTTGTCTGAAGGAGGGACAGGTGGAGGTGGAGAGCATGTTGTCTGTAAGGAGGGACAGATGGAGGTGGAGAGCATGTTGTCTGTAAGGAGGGACAGATGGAGGTGGAGAACTGTTGTCTGAAGGAGGGACAGATGGAGGTGGAGAGCATGTTGTCTGACGGAGGAAGAGAACGCACTAGATCTGCAGGGCGAGTACTCCACCACCGTCGCTCCTTTCTTCAGGAAACACGTTCCCACCGGCTCTCGCTCAGAGACGCCGAACGTCGACCACTGATACAGAGGAGCACAGGCCTGGAACACACACACACACACACACACACACACACACACACACACACACACACAGAGAGAGAAACAGACACACACACAGACAAACAAATAAACACAAACACATTAACACACACACACACAAAATAAGATGAGAAAATAATAAGATTTGAAATAAAAAAGGGTGATTCAAGTCCAAATTAAAAAGCAAGCAGTATTATACTTCAGAACAACAGTGTGTGTGTGTGTGTGTGTGTGTGTGTGTGTGTGTGTGTGTGTGTGTGTGTGTCTGTGTGTGTGTTTCTCACCAGGATGTGTTCTCCATTAGATCGTACCGAGGCACCGAACCACTGCTTGGACTTAAACTCCATCTGAACTCCTTCTGCATTCTTCCTGTCATCTGCAAAGAGAGACGGTAGAATTATGAATTAATTCATCATTAATTAATCATTAATTAAATTATTTTTATTTGGCCATTTGCATGTGTTCCTGAGGCTGATGAAGGGATGAGAGACACAGATGTGTAATGGGTCCATATGGTGTGGTACAGCCACACACACACACACACACACACACACACACGTACTGACAAACACACACGCACACACACAGAGACATACACACACACACACACACACACACACACACACACACACACACACACACATGTACTGACACACACACACACACATACTGACACACACACACACGTACTGAGACACACAGCCGGAGTTTCCCAACCTGATGGAAACTCCCCACCCACCTTCACTGTCTGCTGTAACTTTCAGCAGCGACTCAGTGCTCGGATTGTCTTTGAACGCAGCGTAGCTTCAGCCGGGAGGCTGCAGACTGACCGTGCAGTCACGGTCCCTCCCTGATGGGCAGATCTGAGTCTCATGCTCAGATTTAAACGGTTTACAGCATAACTGTCATACTGAAACTAGTCAAATCCATGAAATAATAAAGTTTTTTCATTACGAACAATAACAGATGGAAAGATGGAAAATCATCTCAGAAACGTAGCTAGCTATGGTTGATGGATGCTAACGTTAGCTCAAAACACCTTTCAACTGACAGCCTTTGTTGTGTTTGATGCTAACTTGTAGCTAAGCTAGCAGTGAACCAACTTCGTTAAGTAGATCCATTTTTACAGAAGTCTCTCGTTAGCATCTCGGAGGCTACTTCAGACGTTACAGAAGTCTCTCGTTAGCATCTCTCGTTAGCATCACGAAGACTCACATTGGGCAGTGATCGCTCAGACTCCAGCTTGTGTTGTGTTGACATTTTAAGAACAAAAACATGGCGTGAAATAGATTTTGCGGACTCATTTCCAGTCAGCTCAGTGCTGTCTTAGTCTGGACGGAGGACTAAAACTGAGAAAACAACTTGTTTTTACATGTTGAACCAGCTTAGTGGGTCCGAGTCATATCTTTTGTCACTCACTTCCTGTTCCAAGCTGCTGCCCAATAAAGCACAAAGATATATTTCTGGACGAAATATGGTTAGACAACACGCTGAGTCAGAGTCACAACCGCTCGTTCTGGTCTCTGGTTCAGCTCCAGCCAGCAGATCAACAACAAAGGCCTGTATTGTGGGAGGACACACACACACACACACACACACACACACACACACACACACACACACACACACACACACACACACACACACACACACACACACACACACACACACACACACACACACACACACACACACACACACACACACACACACACAGTACTGTATATATACATATGTACACACACAGACACAAACACACACACAAAGGTGAAACTGAAAAAATGAGCATATGGTGCAAAAGTTCAGTATTGTAGGCTCAAAGTATCACACTCTAATCAGCTCTTTAATCCCAAACACCTGCAAAGGGTTCCTGAGCCTTTAATTGGTGTCTCAGTCTGGTTCAGTGGAATCCACAATCATGGGGAAGACTGCTGACCTGACAGTTGTGCAGAAACCATCATGGACCCCCTCCACAAGGACGGAAAGCCTCAGAAGGTAATCGCAAAGGAAGTTGGATGTTCTCAAAGTGACGTATCAAGGCACATTAATAGAAAGTTAAATGGAAGAAAAAGGGATGACCGCAGCCTGGAGAGGATTGTCAGGAAAAGGAGCTTCACAAGGAGTGGACTGAGGCATCAAGAGCCCCCACACACAGACGGGTCCTGGACATGGGCTTCAAATGTCCTATTCCTCTTGTCAAGCCACTCCTGAACAACAAACAACATCAGAAGCGTCTTACCTGGGCTAAAGAAAAACAGAACTGGTCTGTTTCTCAGTGGTCCAAAGTCCTCTTTTCTGACGAGAGCACATTTTGCATCTCATTTGGAAACCAAGGTCCCAGAGTCTGGAGGAAGAATGGAGAGACACACAATCCAAGATGCTTGAAGTCCAGTGTGAAGTTTCCACAGTCTGTGTTGGTTTGGGGAGCCATGTCCTCTGCTGGTGTTGGTCCACTGTGCTTTATTAAGTCCAGAGTCAGCGCAGCCATCTACCAGGATATTTTAGAGTACTTTATGCTTCCTTCAGCAGACGAGCTTTATGGAAATGCTGACTTAATTTTTCAGCAGGACTTGGCACCTGCCCACACGGCCAAAAGTACCAAAACCTGGTTCAATGACCATGGGATTACTGTGCTTGATTGGCCCGCAAACTCTCTTGACCAGAACACCACAGAGAATCTATGGGGCATTGCCAAGAGAAAGATGAAAGACATGAGAGCGAACAATGGAGAAGAGCTGAAGGCTGCTATTGTAGCATCCTGGTCTTCCATAACACCTCAGCAGGGCCGCAGGCTGATCGCATCCTGGTCTTCCATAACACCTCAGCAGGGCCGCAGGCTGATAGCATCCTGGTCTTCCATAACACCTCAGCAGGGCCACAGGCTGATAGCATCCTGGTCTTCCATAACACCTCAGCAGGGCCACAGGCTGATAGCATCCTGGTCTTCCATAACACCTCAGCAGGCTGATAGCATCCTGGTCTTCCATAACACCTCAGCAGGGCCGCAGGCTGATAGCATCCTGGCTTCCATAACACCTCAGCATCCATCCTGGTCTTCCATAACACCTCAGCAGGGCCACAGGCTGATAGCATCCTGGTCTTCCATAACACCTCAGCAGGGCCACAGGCTGATAGCATCCATAACACCTCAGCAGGGCCACAGGCTGATAGCATCCATAACACCTCAGCAGGGCCACAGGCTGATAGCATCCATGCCACGCCGCATTGAGGCAGTAATTCATGCAAAAGGGGCCCAAACAAAGTACTGAGTACATATGCATGATTATACTTTTCCAGAGATGGCAAAAGTACTCACTTTCCGTACTTAAGTAGAAGTACAGATACTTGTGTTAAAAAATACTCTGGTAAAGTGGAAGTACTGATTAAACGTCTTTACTCAAGTAAAAGTAACAAAGTACAGGTTTAGAAATTTACTTAAAGTATAAAAGTAAAAGTAGCCTTGCCTTGAATGGCCATTTTTTATGCAAAGCTACCTGGAGCACACACATGTTACTAGAGAGATGCTGAGGAACTTCAGTGGACTTGGAGGACATGTCTTTATATGGCAATGGCTACATTTTAAATGGATGTCTGCCAACAGGCCTAAAACATCACATAATATGATTATTATGACAGAAACTCCAAGTTAATAAGATTTTGACTCATTAGCATATGAATTCAGATTCTGTGAGGATTCACAGATCCAGTTTCTATTTGTAATTTCCCCCTTAACATTTTAATGAATTTACATGTATGTGTGTGTGCTCAAATATGGCTTCTGGAAAGAAAATAAAGGATTCAAATATGAATGACTAAACTGACATTAATGAAGAAGTTCCCCAGCACATTGGCCAGTCCTTCTTGATGCCTACTGTTAACATCTCTTTCATCTAAGGCTGAGGATGATGGGAACGTCTTGCTGCTTGTCTGCTGAATCTTTGGGATCTCTGTTTTCTTCATTTTCAATCATGTCGCCGTCCATGCTACTATGTGCTAACATTAGCGCCATCAAGCAGCAATGATTTGCTGTGAATTAATGCAGAATGCCAAATCTGATGAGTTGTCTTAGTCGTGCGTCAAATGAAACGTACAGTAGATATATTCCCATCTATTTAGATTTAGAACTATAGACCAACAACAGGCTTAAGTGAACTGACAACATGAGTTATATGACTTACAGTTCTCAAAGACGCACACACACAATCTCAGCTGATTATCCTCCGGACAGCTGGTCTTTTTTTCTTTTCTGTCACTTTTTTCTCCGTGTGGCGCGCACCCGCTCGCGGTGTGTGGTGCGTGTGCGCGCTATTCACCGACATGACAACCTCTTGTACAAACTAAAGTAACGAGCCAATTTTATAAAATGTAAGGAGTAGAAAGTACCGATATTTGTGTTAAAATGTAAGGAGTAGAAGTAAAAAGTAGTCACAAAAATAAATAGTAAAGTAAAAATATCAGAAAAATCTACTTGAGTACAGTAACGAAGTATTTGTACTTCGTTACTTCCCATCTCTGTACTTTTCAGAGGGCTGACATTTCTGTATTTAAAATCCTTTTTTTATTGATTTCATGTAATATGCTAATTTTCTGAGATTTTGAATTTGGGGTTTTCATAAGCTGTACGCCATAATCATCAAAATGATATCAAATAAAGGCTTGAAATATCTCACTTTGCATGTAATGAGTCTATATAATATATTAGTTTCACTTTTTAAGTTGAAATACTGAAATGAATGAACTTTTGCACCATATGCTAATTTTTTTAGTTTCACCTGTATACACACACACACACACACACACACACACACACACACACACACAGCAACATCTGTGTTCCATTTCTATACGTTTCTATCCATTTCTCTCTGTTTGTCTCCATTCTTGTTTCTCTCCGTTTCTTTTAGTCAGAGGACCAGCAGTAGGGCAGATGCGTATATATGTGTGTGTGTGTGTTTGTGTGTGTATCCATTCTGAAAAGTACACACGGAGTTGTATACCCTGCAGGAGATTTTACCTTTTATGGCCATAAGCGGCCTGAGCAGTCAGACCTGGACCCTGTCTACAGGGACTCACGTGGGAACCTTCAGAAGGGAAGTCTAAAAACCTCCACCTGTTCACGATGTAACAAAACGTATTGGCTTTACATTAATCAGGGACGTGAGAGCAAACAGTCTTTCTCTCTTTTAACCATCGCGTTTTTAGATCAGTAACATAGAAAAACAGCAATATAGAAAGTAATGTGGTCATGGTGGGTGTGTGTGGCTGAGTGAGTGTGTGTGTGTCTCTGAGTGTGTGTGTGTGTGTGTATGTAAGAGGGTGGCGTGTTTGTTGCTTCCTATTTTCATAACTAAGTTCTCCCACAGAATACCAAAAAACACACACACACACACACACACACACACACACACACACACACACACACACACACACACACACACACACACACACACACACACACACACACACACACACACACACACACACACACACACGGTTTGAGAACATACAGTGAGGAAAATAAGTATTTGAACACGCTGCTATTTTGCAAGTTCTCCCACTTAGAAATCATGGAGGGGTCTGAAATTGTCATCTTAGGTGCATGTCCACTGTGAGAGACATAATCTAAAAAAAAAATCCAGAAATCACAATGTATGATTTTTTAACTATTTATTTGTATGATACAGCTGCAAATAAGTATTTGAACACCTGAGAAAATCAATGTTAATATTTGGTACAGTAGCCTTTGTTTGCAGTTCCAGAGGTCAAACGTTTCCTGTAGTTCTTCACCAGGTTTGACACACTGCAGAAGGGATTTTGGCCCACTCCTCCACACAGATCTTCTCTAGATCAGTCAGGTTTCTGGGCTGTCGCTGAGAAACACGGAGTTTGAGCTCCCTCCAAAGATTCTCTATTGGGTTTAGGTCTGGAGACTGGCTAGGCCACGCCAGAACCTTGATCTGCTTCTTCCAGAGCCCTCCTTGGTTCTCCTGGCTGTGTGCTTCGGGTCATTGTCATGTTGGAAGACCCAGCCTCGACCCATCTTCAATGCTCTAACTGAGGGAAGGAGGTTGTTCCCCAAAATCTTGCAATACATGGCCCCGGTCCTCCTCTCCTTAATACAGTGCAGTCGCCCTGTCCCATGTGCAGAAAAACACCCCCAAAGCATGATGCTACCCCCCCCCATGCTTCACAGTAGGGATGGTGTTCTTGGGATGGTCCTCATCATTCTTCTTCCTCCAAACACAGTTAGTGGAATTATGACCAAAAAGTTCTATTTTGGTCTCATCTGACCACATGACTTTCTCCCATGACTCCTCTGGATCATCCAAATGGTCATTGGCAAACTTAAGACGGCCTTGACATGTGCTGGTTTAAGCAGGGGAACCTTCCGTGCCATGCATGATTTCAAACCATGACGTCTTAGTGTATTACCAACAGTAACCTTGGAAACGGTGGTCCCAGCTCTTTTCAGGTCATGGACCAGCTCCTCCCGTGTAGTTCTGGGCTGATTTCTCACCTTTCTTAGGATCATTGAGACCCCACGAGGTGAGATCTTGCATGGAGCCCCAGTCCGAGGGAGATTGACAGTCATGTTTAGCTTCTTCCATTTTCTAATGATTGCTCCAACAGTGGACCTTTTTTCACCAAGCTGCTTGGACATGTCCCCGTAGACCTTTCCAGCCTTGTGGAGGTGGACAATTTTGTCTCTAGTGTCTTTGGACAGCTCTTTGGTCTTGGCCATGTTAGTAGTTGGATTCTTACTGATTGTATGGGGTGGACAGGTGTCTTTATGCAGCTAACGACCTCAAACAGGTGCATCTAATTTAGGATAATAAATGGAGTGGAGGTGGACATTTTGAAGGCAGACTAACAGGTCTTTGAGGGTCAGAATTCTAGCTGATAGACAGGTGTTGAAATACTTATTTGCAGCTGTATCATACAAATAAATAGTTAAAAAATCATACATTGTGATTTCTGGATATTTTAGATTATGTCTGTCACAGTGGACATGCACCTATGATGATTTCTAAGTGGGAGAACTTGCAAAATAGCAGGGTGTTCAAATACTTATTTTCCTCACTGTATGAGGAATAAAGGGAGTGTGTGTATGTGTATATATACACACACACACTCCCTTTATTTTAGAGTGACAGCAGATAGACAGGAAAGGTGGGAGAAGGATGGGGGGTGAGACGCAGCAAAGGGTTGCGGGTTGGACTCGAACCCGAGATGCTGCAGGACTCAGCCCACATGGGGGCCCACGCTCATACTGGGGGGGGCTAGAGCCAACATGGGGCCCACGCTGTCTATTACCACAGAGAGTCGGCGGAGGAATGAAGTAAGAGGCTGTTGTGAAAGCTGTAAGCCAGAGTGTAGTCTTGGGCGGGGTGTGTGTGTGTGTGTGTGTGTGTGGGGGGGGGTTCAGACGAGGATCAGAGGAAATTACACCTTCCATACACGGTGTTCCCAGCTGATTATCAGAGCTTTACAGTGAGGCAATACTGTCCACGCCCAACGAGACGCTGATAAAGCAGCAGTAAATAAAACGACTGGGCTCTGTTTCCCACAATGCACTGCAGGGCGCCATCGTTTACCAGGCGGCTTTAGAACGAGGCCTGCACGATTCGGGGAAAAATATATGAATTACTGTTGTTTTTGCTTAGAATTACAAATTCTGACTACTTTGGAATTACGCCTTTATTTGACAGTAGTATACAGACATAAAGAGGAAGGAGAGAGAGGGAGAGGGAGACAGAGAGAGGAGGGAGAGAGATAGAGAGAGAGAGAGAGAGGGACAGAGAGGGAGAGAGAGAGGGACCGAGAGGGAGAGAGAGGGAGAGAGACAGAGGGACAGAGAGAGGGAGACAAAGAGAGAGAGACAGACAGAGCGACAGAGAGAGAGAGAGAGAGAGAGAGAGAGAGAGAGAGAGAGAGAGAGAGAGAGAAGATAACACTGGACCCGCGCGGCCCACCAGGAAGTATTTTTACAGCCTAACGTTGTCCGACTCCACATATCCAAAACGTAATTTCCCATGAAGACAACGTGTCTCACAGCGTCCAACACGCATCCGAGAGACAATCAGCTGCTCGCACGTGCACTTATCTCACGTGCACGGCTTGTTTTTAGCGGCTTTTTCCCAGTAGACCGTTGTGTCTTCTTATCACACAGGAAACAGACTGAAATGTCAGAAAAACACAGCTAATTGTTCCATGTGGTTCTCCTAAATGTTCATTTAAAGCTCCTACAAGTACTGATACTGTACATAGTGAAATAGCTCTTACACAGCCTGGGGGGGTGTTGGGGGTCATTGTCCTGTTGAAAAATAAATGATGTCCAACTAAACGCAGACCGGATGGGATGGCATGCTGCAGGATGCTGTGGTAGCCATGCTGGTTCAGTAGGCCTTCAATTTGGACTCATTGGATAGATATATATATATAAAATCCTTTATTTGTCTAGCTCTAGTTTTCAGTATACTCCCTATAGTTGAACTAATTAATAATAATAATACTACTACTACATTACATTTATATACCCCTACTGACTGAGCTACTGCCATTAGTGACAATAACAATAAACCCATTCTATTCTTTGTTTTTTCCAATTCCTTTCTCTCTTCTACCTGTTGGTTTTTTCTTTCTTCCCACAAGGTGAAACAATAAATCCCTCGTTACATTACCTTCGCTGTTATTTTCACGTTCAAACAGAGAAGGGGGCCCCCCCCCCCCCCCCACCACCACCACCCTCCACATTCCTGAATGTGTCCCGACACGGGACAACAGCAGCTGTCTGACTATCCCTGCACTAATAGTCTGCGAGGGGGGGGGGGGTCTCCAGTCCTAGAAGCAGGACTGAGGCCACATCCTGGTCCAGTCATAGAAGCAGGACTGAGGCCACATCCTGGTCTAGGACTGAGGCCTCCAGTCCTAGAAGCAGGACTGAGGCCTCATTCTGGTCCAGGGTTTTTGGTACCTGAGCTGTCGAACTGCAGCTCCTGGCAGGCGGAGGAGGTCTTCCAGGGACAGCTGTAGACCGCGCCCCTCTCCACCACGCTGCCGGTGGACGAGGCGTTCGCCCGCGGCGCGCCGACCAGGACGTCCGAGCTGAAGAAGGAGAGGGAGGGTTAGCGGTTCGATTCCACATACAGGTCTCACTCGGTCTGAAAATAAAAGCAGGTTTCCCCTAGCCCTCATGTTGTCCTCATGTTGTCCTCATGTTGTCCCCAATTTGACCCAATCTGATCCAATTTGACCCATTTTACCCCAATTTGACCCAAATTTGATGCAATTTCCCAATTTGACCCATTTAACCCATGAAACAGATGTTGATAAGTTTCCTTTTGCGGACGTTATTTGAAATTAGGGGAAATTAGAAGTTGGTAAAAAGGTTATGTTAAAACTATATCTATATATATATAGACTATTGCAATATGTTTCAAATCGTAACAATATCGTATCGTGGCATAAGTATCGTGATGATATCGTATCGGGAGGCGTCTGGTGATCCCCCCCTCCCCCTTTCTCACCTACCTGTCCTGTCAAAATAAAGGCGGGAAAGCCCAAAAAATAATCTTTAAAAATGAAAAATGCGTAAAGTCATGATACCACAATGGTTTGAAAGTTACTTTTACGCACATTTCCTCTGATCTTTTATGTTTTTAAGCCCAAATGTCAGCTGTAAAATATATAAAACTTTTCAGTTTTTTATTTGCTAAAAAAGTTTAAAATATCCAATAGATTTCGTTCCACTTCACAATTGTGTCCCACTTGTTGGTGATTCTTCACAAAAAATAAAAATGTTATATCTTTATGTTTGAAGCCTGAAATGTGTCAAAAGGTTGAAAAGTTCAAGGGGGCCCAATACTTTCGCAAGGCACTGTATATACAAAAAATACACAATACAGTACAGATAATACGCCACTCGGCTTAACCCTCGTGTCGTCTTCTTTGACTTTTTCTGGATTGAAAGTTTAACATTCTTTTCCTACACTTTGACAATTTTATTCACATTTTCTTGTCAGTTTTTTTTTAATTAAGTTTTAGACAGTTTTATTCCAATTTTTTGTCACTTTTGGCGTTTTTTTAATTTTTAGTCAATTTTTAAGCCTTTTTTGTTGCTTTTTTTTCGATTTTTTTTAGTCACTTTTTCAGCATTTAAAATAGGTTTTTGTTGTTTTTCCTGTGTTTTTGTAGTTTTTTTTCAACGTTCCTTTCATCATATAAAATCAAGGTACTTCCTCTTGTTGATGATACTTTATATGTACTTTTTATACCTGTACTCCAGTTCCTCTCATAGGGAGACATTATACTCTTACTGCTCTATTCTGTCTCTTTCCTGTCTTCTTGTCCTGTCTTTCCATCTGTCTCTTACACGCTGTCTTCCTGTCTGTATTCCTCTCTGACTCCTGTCTTTTCTTTCTTTCTATCTATCTGTCTCTCTTCTTTTGTTTCCATCTTTCTTACTTATTTACTGTCTATCCTTCTTCCTATCTGTCTGTCTTTCTATCTATCTGTCTGTCTCTTCCTTTGTTTCCATCTTTCTTACTTACTTTCTGTCTTTCCATTTTTCTCTTTCCTTCTGTCTGTCCTACTTTTTTCTGTCTTGTTTTCTGTTTGTCTTTCTATCTTTCTGTCTATCCTTCTGTCTTTCTATTTGTCCGACTGTCTGTCTTTCTATCTTTGTCTGTCAATCCTTCTTGTTCCTGTCTATTCTTCTTTCTTATTGTCTATCCTTTCTATCTATCCTTCTTTATGTCTTTATATCTGTCTGTCTTTCTTTCTTTATGTCTGTCTACCCTTCTGTCTTTTTATTTGTCTGTCTTTCTATCTTCATGTCTGACTATACTTTCTATTTTTCTTTCTATCTTTATGTCTGTCTGTACTTTCTATCCTTCTTTGTGTCTTTATATCCCGTCTGTCTGTCTTTCTATTTTTCTTTCTGTCTATCCTTTCTATCCTTCTGTCTTTATGTCTGTATATCCTTCTGTCTTTCTTTCTTTCTTTCTTTCTTTCTTTCTTTCTTTCCCTGTTATAACCTGACCTGCCTGCCCCAGATAAGACCCCCGTCCCCGTCCCCGTCCCCCCCGTCTTACTTCAGGTTGTTGGAGGGCTTGAAGAAGTCCACCGAGAAGCCGAAGTAGCTCCTCTCGGGACCGGAGAACACGGAGGGTTTCTCCGCATCCAGGTTGAAGGAGCCGCCGCGGTGGAAACCGAGCCCCAGCAGCACCATTAGTCCCAGAACCGTCCGTCCTCCCGCCATGGCTGCTAACACCGAACACTCCGCGGTTAACCGACCAAAACAACCCAAAAAGATGCTGTCCGTTGCGTTAGCTAGCTCCCGTTTCCCTCACAGTCCCTTTAAACGGCTGTTAGATGGAAGTGACGCTCCGCCACGGCCAGGCGAACACTAGTGCGTCATTAACCGCTACTTCCGGTGCTACCGAAGCCGTTAGTGACCGCAGAAGACGAGCCCGAGTCCGCTCCGGTTCTGGCCGGCGGTCCGTTTGCCTGTTTTAGCCGATGAAAGCTGGAGAAACACGGGAACAAGCCCGGGGAGGGGCCGCGACAGTTCTGTGAAAAAGTGTATCAAGATACGCTAAAACACTATAGGGCTTCCGGTTCGTCCCCTTCAAAATAAAAGCATCAACTATTCTGCTGGCTCTATATACATACTTACTGTATGTGTGTATATACATATATAAAAATACACATATACATATATACACATATATACATTAAATACACATATATCAACATATATACATTAAATACACATATATCAACATATATACATTAAATACACATACATATATACACATATATACATATATACACATATATACATATATACACATATATACATTAAATACATATACTATATACACATACATACATTTATGTATATATGTATATATATTTTTTATGTTATATGTTTTTGTTTAATTGGACAAACTTAAATATATCAGAATCTGGGTGGACCCCCCCAGTCTCGCATTGCTCCGGTGCCACTGTAAATTCCTCCAGATGTCCCTCATTTAGGCCGGATGTCCGTCCCCGTCCTCTGTCTCTGTGTCGGGGCTCTAACCTACGGCTGGTTTCTGAGGATTATGGTTACCTGGTCCTCAGATCTCTGCAGGGTAAATCCAGACAGCTAGCTAGACTATCTGTCCAATCTGAGGACTATGGTTACCTGGTCCTCAGATCTCTGCAGGGTAAATCCAGACAGCTAGCTAGACTATCTGTCCAATCTGAGGACTATGGTTACCTGGTCCTCAGATCTCTGCAGGGTAAATCCAGACAGCTAGCTAGACTATCTGTCCAATCTGAGGACTATGGTTACCTGGTCCTCAGATCTCTGCAGGGTAAATCCAGACAGCTAGCTAGACTATCTGTCCAATCTGAGGACTATGGTTACCTGGTCCTCAGATCTCTGCAGGGTAAATCCAGACAGCTAGCTAGACTATCTGTCCAGTCTGAGGACTATGGTTACCTGGTCCTCATATCTCTGCAGGGTAAATCCAGACAGCTAGCTAGACTATCTGTCCAATCAGAGGACTATGGTTACCTGGTCCCTTGATCTCCGCAGGGTAAATCCAGACAGCTAGCTAGACTATCTGTCCAATCTGAGGACTATGGTTACCTGGTCCTCAGATCTCTGCAGGGTAAATCCAGACAGCTAGCTAGACTATCTGTCCGATCTGAGTTTTCTGTTGACGACTAAAACTACTTCTGAAAGTACACACGTTCCACCAAAACAACTTCCTTCCTGAGACTATTTAGCAGCGGCACCGTCCGGCGCTTAGCCCCGCCCACGATGATTGTGATTGGTTTAAAGAAATGCCAATAAACCAGAGCACATTGTTCTCCCATCCAGAAATGCTGTGTGGACTAACAGACCTTCCTCTGCGGTGCTGTGGAAGGTCTAAGACTACATTTAACCTGACGGTTATATTATGCCTTTATTCTGAAGGTCAAATCAGCTTCCTGTGTTTTCCTAATCAACTTGACAGCAGATTTCTGACACACAACAGGAAGTTAATTCCGCCACACCGGACAGGAACACATAACAAGACATGGGACAGGGTATTTTATTTTTCATGGGTCAATCTCACATGAAAGTCCTACGAGCCAATCACGCACGCCCTTTAAGTCCTAAATCAAGACAGACGGGTCCAGAGTCCAGAGTAAAAATCCAACAACTCCCAAATCAGGAAAAACAAGTCCTAAGGCGACATTTATATTTACGTTGCAATATTTTAACATTTTAAGTGGAGTATTGAGCCAAAAGTGTTTTTATCTCCAGTAGAAGAAGAACTAATCTCAGTTAAAGCCCCCAAACCTCATCTCTACATCCTGGTATACTGGACATAGACAGGAGGCAGTTACCATGGTAACCTCATGTCTCATCACCATCCTGGTATACTGGACATAAACAGGAGGCAGCGCGGAGACTCCGCCCCCTGCTGGTAGTTACCATGGTAACGTTAGTAGCTTTTGTCTCAAAGAACGAGACGTTGTGACCGATAAGAACCAATCAGGAAGAGGAACGATGGCGTCGGTGTCGGCGTGTCAAAGGTCTCCGGTTGGAGCCGTTAAGACGGCAACACAACCAGAGCAGGGGGAATGAGAGGGGGACACGCCAGAGCAGGGGGAATGAGAGGGGGACACGCCAGAGCAGGGGGAATGAGAGGGGGACACGCCAGAGCAGGGGGAATGAGAGGGGGACACGCCAGAGCAGGGGGAATGAGAGCGGGAACACCAGAGCAGGAGGAATGAGAGGGGTAACACCAGAGCAGGGGGAATGAGAGGGGGGAACGCCAGAGCAGGGGAATGAGAGGGGGAAACACCAGAGCAGGAGGAATGAGAGGGGTAACACCAGAGCAGGGGGAATGAGAGGGGAACACCAGAGCAGGGGGAATGAGAGGGGGGGAACACCAGAGCAGGGGGAATGAGAGGGGGAACACCAGAGCAGGGGGAATGAGAGGGGGAAACACCAGAGCAGAGGGAATGAGAGGGGGAACACCAGAGCAGGGGGGGGGAATGAGAGGGGAACACCAGAGCAGGGGGAATGAGAGGGGGAACACCAGAGCAGGGGGAATGAGAGGGGGAACACCAGAGCAGGGGGAATGAGAGGGGGAACACCAGAGCAGGGGGGGAGAATGAGGGGGGACACGCCAGAGCAGGGGGAATGAGAGGGAGAACACCAGAGCAGGGGGAATGAGAGGGGGAAACACCAGAGCAGGGGGAATGAGAGGGGGTAACACCAGAGCAGGGCAGGGAATGAGAGGGGGAACACCAGAGCAGGGGGAATGAGAGGGGGAAGGGGGAAAGGCCCAGTGTGTGTGTGTGTGTGGTGTGTGTGTGTTTCTGTGTTTGTGTGTGTGCATATGCGCGTGTGTGTGTTTTCTATAGGGTTTCTGTGTGTGTGTAATATGTGAGAGTGTGTGAGTGTGTGTGTGTGTTTCTGTGTGTGTGTGTGTTTCTGTGTTTCTGTGTGTGTATGTGAGAGTGTGTGAGTGTGTGTGTGTTTCTGTGTGTGTGTGTGTGTGTGTTTAGTGTGTATATGTGTGTGTAGTGTGTGTATATATGTGTGTGTATTTCAGGCCTGTGTGTAGTGTAAATGTGTGTGTGTGTGTGTGTGTGTGTGTGTTTCAGGCCTGTGTGTAGTGTAAATGTGTGTGTGTGTGTGTGTGTGTGTGTGTGTATTTCAGGCCTGTGTGTAGTGTAAATGTGTGTGTGTGTGTGTGTGTGGGTGTGTGTATTTCAGGCCTGTGTGTAGTGTAAATGTGTGTGTGTGTGTGTGTGTGTGTGGGTGTGTGTATTTCAGGCCTGTGTGTAGTGTAAATGTGTGTGTGTGTGTGTGTGTGGGTGTGTGTATTTCAGGCCTGTGTGTAGTGTAAATGTGTGTGTGTGTGTGTGTGTGTGTATATCAGGCCTGTGTGTAGTGTAAATGAGGATTTTTTTTGTAACCAACCTTGAGTTCCTGGATATTTTCCTCCTCTCTAATAACATTTTATGCATTTGCAAAAGTTGTACACAGATGTCTTAACACAAATATTTATCAATGAATCCAGTTCCCATGGACTCACACCTCCGAGTTTTTTTTTTAACTGTCTACAGTATAAACGTAGCCGTCACATGTGTGTACGGCACCGAGCTGAGAGGGCTTTTCGTCTTATTTGGCCATGAGCTGCTCTGAATCACCGCTACAATGAAGTTTGCACTCAAGAATGTGTGGCAACACTCCCCTGAGATCCCCAGGAGGGGGAGGTGTGTGTGTGTGTGTGTGTGTGTGTGTGTGTGTGTGTGTGTGGACTACAAAGAGTGGGTGGTGTAACACATACAGTGTGTAGTTATGTAGATTCTGTAAACTAAAGCATCAAGATAAACATGGTTAAAATGCCGTGGTTATAATGTGCGTGTGTGTCTGTGTGCGAGTGTGTGTGTGTAAGTGCATATGTGTGAGTGTGTGTGTGTGTGCGAGTGTGTGTGCGTGTGTGTGTATGTATGTCAGTTTCCTTGTTTGTGTGTATGTGTGTGTGTGTATATGTGGTGTGTGTGTGTATGTGGTGTGTGTGCATGTGTGTGTATGTGTGTGTTTGTGTGTGTGTATTTATGTCACTTTCCTTGTGTGTGTATGTGTGTGTGTTTATGTGGTGTGTGTGTGTATGTGTGTTTGTGTGTGTATGTGTCTGTTTGCGTGCATGCATGTGTGTATGTGTGTATGTCAGCTTCTGTGTGTGTGTGTATATGTCAGTTTCTTCTGTGTGTGTGTATGTGTGTGTATATGTCAGTTTCTGTGTGTGTGTCTGTCAGTTTCTTCTCTGTGTGTGTGTATGTGTGTGTGTGTGTGTGTGTATGTGTCAGTTTCTGTGTATGTGTGTGTGTGTGTGTGTGTGTCTGTCAGTTTCTTCTCTATGTGTGTGTATGTGTTTGAAATAAACAGCCCTGCAGTTCCAACCAATTAACAGAGAGCCCCTCCATCTCACAATAACTCAATCGGCTTGTTTTAAATTTAATTTAATTTTTTTTAAGATAATTTTTGGGGGCTTTTCCTTTTATTATACAGGATAGACATGGAAGGGGGAGAGAGATGGGGGGGGGTGGACAGGCAGCAAAGGGCTGTGAAAACATTGTAATGTCCCCTTGCGGGATTAATAAAGTATACATTCTTTTTATTATTATTATTATTAATATTATTATTTTCGAGGATGCACAAGCTCATAAGGTAACGTACGTCTGTATTTAAAACTAGTTTGTCCGGGTGTGCTTGCATTTGGTGCAGTTGGTGTGCTGTGATTGTCTAGCAACACTAGATTGTATAGCAACAAAGTGTCCATGCAAGTATACACACAAACAAAATACAAAATACACACAAAACATGTTTTATAGAGTAACAAAAATCCACACTTGAGAAATAATCACGTGTTTTTGGCAAATGAGTCGTCAGAGAGAGCAACCTGACGACGATAGATAGATAGATGATAGATAGATAGATAGATAGATAGATAGATAGATAGATAGATAGATAGATAGATAGATAGATAGATAGATAGATAGATAGATAGATAGATAGATAGATAGATGGATGGATGGATGGATTTATGGATGGATAGATAGATAGATAGATAGATAGATAGATAGATAGATAGATAGATAGATAGATAGATAGATAGATAGATAGATGGATGGATGGATATATGGATGGATAGATAGATAGATAGATAGTTCCAGCAGCAAAATCAGTCACACAGTACAGAATATAAATATAATGAAATACTAGGATACAATACACATACATACAATATACATGAAGTAATACTAGGATAAAATACAAGAACTAATATTTGAATGAACGCCAGTAAGATTCTGAATGGAAAAGTTTCCTTTTTAAAAGTTGCCAAATGTTACACTGACCAGACCAAGGGGATCTGTGTCTGGTCGTTGTGAACTGAGCCCCCCTCCCCCCCGTCTGAAATACCACTTTATGGCCATGCACACACCTGATGCCAATTCTCCCCCCGCCCCCCCCTTGTAGTAACTGTGAGTTAAGTATGAGACTATGACATTAATGACATTAATTATTATATATATATATATATATATATATATATATATATATATATATATATATATATATATATTATGTGCCATGCCCTTATACAAAAGCATTGAAACTTGACTTTTGTCCCTTTTATAAAACAACAACACGACCCAATGTTTAAGACCATATGTCTTTTATTTTTGAATGCTTAGTTGATTGTAGTAGTATAGTAAAGGAAATCAGATGAATAAAGAACACAACACATCAGTTTTAAGAATAAAAAGAAACCAGTTCAATAAACCAGTGGACTATATGAATTATTAATAGTTATTATAAAGTGTTATTACAGTTGCATTCTCCTCTTCATCACAAAAAGGTTCTGATAAAATATACATAAATATCATCACTACTCATATCTGGTAGGTTTACCTTTAGACGGAGTCAGGCTACCTGTTTCCAATCTTTATGCTAAGCTAATCTATCTGTTTCCAGTCTTTATGCTAAGCTAAGATAGCTGTTTCCCCTTGTTTCCTGTCTTCATGCTAAACTAAGCTAACATCAGCTTTAGGGAACTTCATGTTTAGTGTCCACACATGACAGTTGTATTTATTTGAACAATAACTCTAAGAGAGAAAGAAAATGGAAAAGATGTGCGAGTAATGTTTTCTGTATTTCATTTTGTGTTATTTATTATAGATTAAAAGTCCAATAACTGATTGTCCAGCTCAGTGAGCCAGTTTCTGTCTGATTTTAAAACCAAATGTGAACCCTTCCCTAACTCTTCAGATAATTAACAAGTGAAAGTGAGTCGTTTCTGTCTGCAGAACAAACTGAAAGTTAATCAATGATAGAGATTAAAAGTTAATCAATGATAGAGATTAGAGATGCATTAATGATAGAGGTTAGAGATGCATCAATGATAGAGATTAGAGATGAATCAATGATAGAGATTATATATGAGCTGTAGAAGCATCATGATGGTGTGTTAGAGTCACACATACAGGTTCTTGGAGCATACGAAAGAAGCCTGGTTGTTACACCCCCAGTCGTTCCAGTTGTTTTCTGTAGAGAGAGTTAACAACCAACGGAACTGATTATATTTAACCTTTGTATTTAAAAGTGCAACAAAGAACAATATGTTTTAAATGTTTTTTTACCTAGAGGCCAGTTCATCACAAGACAGTTCTCCTGTCCTAAATAGTTGTCAGGCTGCCCCACATTCCAGCGTTTGTAGTTGAATTTGGATCCATCAGACCAAGTCCACGTACCCTCCTGGAGGAGACAGACTGGTTTAAGTCAAAATGAAATCAAGAGTTCTTGTTGTTGTTGTGTGGAATCAATCATGTTATTTTAATTACAAAGAACATTGATATAAGACAACATGAGGACAACATGAAGACAACATGAGGACAACATGAGGACAACATTAGCGCAGGATGAGGACAATGTAAATGTAAATGTGCTGTATTTATATATCTTTTCTAGTCTTAACGACTACTCAAAGCACTTTTACATCATACAGGATACATTCACCATTCACACACATTCATACACTGTGGCTGAGGCTGCCGTACAAGGTGCCATCTGCTCATCAGATAAACACTCACACACATCTACACACCTGCTCATCAGATACACACTCACACACATCTACACACCTGCTCATCAGATAAACACTCACACACATTCACACTCCGATGACACAGCATCGGGGGCAACTCAGGGTTCAGTGTCTTGCCCAAGGACACTTCGACATGGGACTGCAGGGCCAGGGATTGAACCACCAACCTTCCAATTGGCAGGCAACCACTCTACCACTGAGCCACAGCCGCCCCTAAACATGACAACATGAGGACAACATGAGGGCAACATGAGGACAACATGAGGGCAACATGAAGATAACATGAGGACAACATGAGGACAACAGGAGGACAACATGAGGACAACAGGAGGACAACATGAGGGCCACATGAGGACAACATGAAGGCAACATGAGGACAACATGAGGACAACAGGAGGACAACATGAGGACAACGTGAGGGTAACATGAGGACAACATGAGGACAATGTTGGGACAACATGAGGACAATATGAAGACAACGGGAGGACAACATGAGGACAACATGAGGGTTAAGATTGGAAAAAACGTGGTTTGGACTAAAACACAGGGACATGAACACTCGTTTACAGGGTGAAAGTCTTGTGTTGTCTCCTTAACTTCTTCTGGGACATGAACTCTGATCCCCAGCTTGACAGCCCTGTGTTTTAGGAGAACCCCCCCTACGAAGATCTTCACGCTCTTATACAGCAGCAGTCAATGTGCTGCTACTGTAATACGTGAAATACAGATTACAGAGCTTTACTTTTCACAGCTACGCATATGAATGCATTCATGACAACCAGCTGAGAGACGAGCGACATCACTTCCTGTGTGATAATAAAAGTCTCACCTTCACTGCATCACTGCCTCCGATCCAGGAGATTCTCTGGGTACCGGTCACTTTGTTAATGAAGCCTTTGACGAATTTATGTTCTGCAGCTGAGCGGATGGAAGCCAGATTCCCTCCAGCAGCGATGCAGGTGGTCTAATGGAGACAATATCATCAGTTAAAATGTCAAGAAAATCTAAACATAATCACATTATTAACAGATCTCAGGGCAGTTACACAGTCACAGGGGACATTTCTATACTTTTAATCAGTGGTGGAAGAAATATTCAAATCCTGTACTGCAGTAGAACTACTGATACCACTCTGTAAGAATACTATATTACAGTAAAAGTAAATATAGGCTACTTAGTTACTGGTTTTAATACTTTAACTAGCTATATTTTATTAATGATACTGACGTACTTTCAATGCAGGACATTTACTCTAACAGAGTATTTTTACAATGTGGTATTAATACTTAAACTGCAGTAAAGTATTAGAGTGCACTGGTATTTAGCATGCATATGTTATGATAGATAGAAGTGCTGTACCTCTGCATCGATCCAGGTCTTTGGCTGGATGTAGAAAGCAAAACAGCGAGAGCCAAACTGAGTCCAATCAGGAGGACAGGGGGGGGGGGCACCCTGTATGAACAAACACACCAAAACCAATCAGATTAGTCTATATCAACAACTGTTCATTTTATAATGTATACGTTATGGGATTGTTCCTCCTCAGCGCTGTGCAGATACAGCTGGCAATGCAAGACTACAATCAGCAACGCAACGAGTCCGAGATACTGTCCTGACCTGGACGGGACGTTCTGTTATGATCACAAGAATATACATTTATTATAACCAGAGGTGGGTAGTAACGAGTTACATTTACTCCGTTACATTTACTTGAGTAAGTTTTTGAAAAAAAATTGTACTTCTAGGAGTAGTTTTAAATCACTATACTTGTACTTGTACTTGAGTAGATTAGTGAAGAAGAAGCTGTACTCTTCCTCCGCTACATCAGGCTACAATGACCTTGTTACTTTTCTTTTTACCTCTTTGGTATTCTACGCCTCATTGTTTTCACCCCAGCGTATGTCTCATTTTAATGTTTTATTTTGACAGAGAGAGAGAGAGAGAGAGAGAGAGAGACCATACTTGACCATACTTGATCTCAGCGGCGGGACAGGTTAGCTTTACAGTCGTAGCAAATCAGAATCAACCGTCGCCAAGGCAACGCAGACCAGAAGGACCCCCCCCCGGCCTCATAGTGAAAGCATGGTTACCTTTTAGGAAAAGTGCGAAACAGCAGCTACATTATGCGGCGTCTTCTGTGTCGACCAAAACAAACGGACATGTGAGCGTTCAACAACTCAACATCTAACCTGAGGAGACGTAGCGGTAGTTTTAGTTGTTGCTGTGGAGAGGTGGATGTTTGTCTTTTAGGTTACATACAGGATGTTTAACATGCAGTATCCATCCAAATCTGATGTGATACGTCTCTCAATTAAGCTATTTTGTAATTAATAAATTAATTTTAATTTATTGTATTGATTGGATGAACTATAATTTGCCTAAAGATGATTATTTTGTATTTTTGTCGGTCTGATTGATGCTTGTGTTAAGAAATAAATCAGACGTTACTCAACAGTTACTCACTACTTGAGTAGTTGTTTCATCAAGCACTTTTTTACTCTTACTCAAGTAATTATTTGGATGACTACTTTTACTTTTACTTGAGTCATATTATTCTAAAGTAACAGTACTTTTACTTGAGTACAATGTTTGGCTACTTTACCCACCTCTGATTATAACACAAGACTTTAACAGCCAATGACATTTAGGGTTGAGGAGACTGGACTGATGTTCTACTGTTTAGTGTTAAACACATCTAACTCACATTTAGCGTTGATGGTATATGATTATGGTTCCTGGAGAACAGGTTTGATCAGCACACAATTGTCAATTCACATTCATGAGTGCAACTATATTAATAAAAAATAGAAAGCTGAGGCTTATTAGTAGCAGAATTAACGATGAACCGCTGTGTAGTTGACTCTAATGTCCTTCAAACAACACAACCAGGAAGTTAACACAACCACGAGTAACTATCATCATTATACGAGCATTTGTATCTATACGTGCTGAACAGGGCCAAGAGTTCCTCAAAAGGGAAGACTGTAAACTGTTGTAAAATGTATTTTTACTGTAACTACACACCAACTTTCCATTTTTAATTATGGGACAAAGTCCAGGCAATGAGCTGCCAGAACATTTTCCAGATTTATTTCTTAAGAGTGTACTTACATATGCAGCCAGCAGTCCGCTGGACAGACAGAGCAACACAGCCAATGGAAACACTGATGTCATCTGTGGGAAGACGTTAAAGGAAGTCAACAAACTGCATGCTGGGAGATAATGGCAGACAATGAATGAGTGCATCGATCATTAATGAGTCATTCATCAAATTAAAATATCCAACTAGTTATACGTGTATTATATATTAAAGGTAAATGATTTAATATTTGTGACGTGTCCTCTGCTTAAAGACAAGACTAGTTATTAAAATAATGAAATATGAATACCTTTGCTGAGGTGCTGCCACAAAGGAGAAGAACAAGCTGATGACTGACTGAAAAAATGTCACAGATCTGAATAGCATTATTCATTTAATAACAACAAATTAAGTTCAGGTTAACCTGATTTACATCATTAATGCATTCTCAAGCTGCAGTCAAGTTGGATCTTTACTCAAAAAGAAGAATCTCTGCAATTAACAAAATATATCAACCAATCAGACTAAACAGTCAATGATAATGATGACATCACAGGGAGAAATGTCCATTAAACTCACATCAATCCTGTCTTTGTTCCGCCTGGTGTGTTTGGTTTTGGAGGGAAAGGAGAGTCACTTATATACCTTGGAAAGGGGCGTGGTCTTAATCATGATTGACAGTCCATGTGGTGATGCAGGTGGGTATTTGATATTTCACCAATATTTAACAGGGTGTAAATGTCATGATCAGATGGCGTCTGGATGTAATGAACAATGTGTGTTTAACTGCATTGGGTTTATTTTATTCACCACACCGTGACCCAGGATCTCATCATAATGATATCCATTTATTCTTTCTGGTGACCAACAGAATCAAACATGACCTCATTATTGATCAGAACAGCCTGCTCCAGCTTCTACAATACAAACATAAACACACATACAGAAAGGAAGTTAACGTTGTCAAATTTAAGCTGGCTACACAAACTCTTAAATCTTGAAAAACAATCCAGTGGCATTAGGCTGTTGATACTGATACGTAGAGAAGTTAGGACATACATTATAATGTTGTAGGGAAAGTAAATATAAATAATACAAGAAATAATGGGGTGAATTCAGATAATGAATGAGCCATAAACAAATTACATTTAACTCTCCCAAACGGGATAACAACATGGGGAGAGTCTACTAGACTAGAGTCTAAATCAAGTCTCAAGTCTCTGAGCTAGAGTCTAAGTCAAGTTTCTGAGCGTCTCTGAGCTTTTGGCTTTTTTCCTTTCCTTAATTGTGTTATATACACTACCGGTCCAAAGTTTGGGGTCACATAGAAATCCCCATTGCACTCCATTGTAGACAGAATGCCAGCTGAGATCAGTTGCATTGTTTTTTTAACCAGAGCAGTAATCAGATTACATTATGTGCTTACATAATAGTAAAATGGTTCTCCAATGTTTTTCTAGTTTTTTATTTTTAAATGATAGATTAGTACACAGAATGTGCCTTTGGAACATTGGATGAATGGTTGCTGATAATGGGCAATGTAGATATTGCATTAAAGATCAGCCCCCCCACCCAAATTAGCAGGTATTCTGTCTATAATGGAGTGGTATGGAAATGTATAAGTGACCCCAAACTTTGGACCGGTAGTGTATCTTTCTTGTGCAAATAATAGGTTTACAAAGTGAAAAAGCCAAAGTCCCCCCCAAAGGTACTTAGGGAGAATGAATGAATTATTTATTTAAGGGGGCCAAGGAGTTTTGGGATGCTTTGTAAGAATAGACCTGACCCCCCCCCCCTGCCAGCAATTCATTTTTCAATGACCCATCCAAAGTCATTCAGAAATAAGGCATGACCCTCCCCAACAATTTATTGATGCCTTATGTACTGGTTTGTGCTTACAGTGAGGAAAATAAGTATTTGAACACCCTGCTATTTTGCAAGTTCTCCCACTTAGAAATCATGGAGGGGTCTGAAATTGTCATCGTAGGTGCATGTCCACTGTGAGAGACATAATCTAAAAAAAACATCCAGAAATCACTATGTATGATTTTTAACTATTTATTTGTATGATACAGCTGCAAATAAGTATTTGAAAACCTGAGAAAATCAATGTTAATATTTGGTACAGTAGCCTTTGTTTGCAGTTCCAGAGGTCAAACGTTTCCTGTTTCACCAGGTTTGCACACTGCAGAAGGGATTTTGGCCCACTCCTCCACACAGATCTTCTCTAGATCAGTCAGGTTTCTGGACTGTTGCTGAGAAACACGGAGTTTGAGCTCCCTCCAAAGATTCTCTATTGGGTTTAGGTCTGGAGACGGGCTAGGCCACGCCAGAACCTTGATCTGCTTCTTCCAGAGCCCCTCCTTGGTTCTCCTGGCTGTGTGCTTCGGGTCATTGTCATGTTGGAAGACCCAGCCTCGACCCATCTTCAATGCTCTAACTGAGGGAAGGAGGTTGTTCCCCAAAATCTCGCAATACATGGCCCCGGTCATCCTCTCCTTAATACAGTGCAGTCGCCCTGTCCCATGTGCAGAAAAACACCCCCAAAGCATGATGCTACCACCCCATGCTTCACAGTAGGGATGGTGTTCATGGGATGGTACTCATCATTAAACACGATTAGTGGAATTATGACCAAAAAGTTCTATTTTGGTCTCATCTGACCACATGACTTTCTCCCATGACTCCTCTGGATCATCCAAATGGTCATTGGCAAACTTAAGACGGGCCTTGACATGTGCTGGTTTAAGCAGGGGAACCTTCCGTGCCATGCATGATTTCAAACCATGACGTCTTAGTGTATTACCAACAGTAACCTTGGAAACGATGGTCCCAGCTCTTTCCAGGTCATTGACCAGCTCCTCCCGTGTAGTTCTGGGCTGATTTCTCACCTTTCTTAGGATCATTGAGACCCCACGAGGTGAGATCTTGCATGGAGCCCCAGTCCGAGGGAGATTGACAGTCATGTTTACCTTCTTCCATTTTCTAATGATTGCTCCAACAGTGGACCTTTTTTCACCAAGCTGCTTGGACATGACTCCGTAGCCCTTTCCAGCCTTGTGGAGGTGGACAATTTTGTCTCTAGTGTCTTTGGACAGCTCTTTGGTCTTGGCCATGTTAGTAGTTGGATTCTTACTGATTGTATGGGGTGGACAGGTGTCTTTATGCAGCTAACGACCTCAAACAGGTACATCTAATTTAGGATAATAAATGGAGTGGAGGTGGACATTTTGAAGGCAGACTAACAGGTCTTTGAGGGTCAGAATTGTAGCTGATAGACAGGTGTTCAAATACTTATTTGCAGCTGTATCATACAAATAAATAGTTAAAAAATTATACATTGTGATTTCTGGATTTTTTTTTTAGATTGTGTCTCTCACAGTGGACATGCACCTACAATGACAATTTCAGACCCCTCCATGATTTCTAAGTGGGAGAACTTGCCAAATAGCAGGGTGTTCAAATACTTATTTTCCTCACTGTACCAACGACGTCCAGACAACCATTGTTTTTACAACCATGAACTACATGACTTCCCCTCTACTTTCTCCTCTCACACGTCACATTCCACTGTTATGTCGGCATTTCAGTAGATTTACTAACCCACATTGTTGTGGAGACACAATAAAAATATAAACTAAATGCACACTTCCTGCTTTACTGCATTACGTCAATACTAAGTTACTCCTCTAGTAAACTAGTATTCAAATTAAATAAAACAATAAAGCATTGAGTCTATTTCACAAAGCATGCTGGGTCAACAAGTATTGTAATGGGACAACTACATTTAATCAATGATTTAATATATCCTTCTATAATATGCATGTATTGTTCATTCATATAATTATAGACAATGTCTTTCAGGGTGTATGACATCTGAATCTCTCTTTGTGTGTCCTCCCTAAAGGAGAAGACGACTGTTTGTCTTTCCATTTTTCCTCCAAGGACAAATGCCACAAAGTCTGAACAGAAACAGTTGTCCAGAGCTTTGTTATCATAGCAGGTCCCAGGCATTGCCGCCAGAAATCACATTTGCTGTATAATCTTTGCTAGTGACGTCTAGAGGCATCGGCAGTTAGCAATAGTTGGCACTTAACAATAGAGACGGCAGATCTCATCCAGGATGAGCTCAATTTGCAGCTGGAGACCACCAAGTTCTACACAGACAGCATGTTGTTGTATTTGTAATTAGTCCAAATGATTTTACACATACGGCCACGATAGAATCCAATATACCGGCAGGTCCTCGTTAGCCACCTGCAGATACAACACAAACTAGACGTTTGAGCTCATTGAACCTGAAAAAGACTCAAGTAGAAGCCTGTGCTGCTTGTTTTTGTCTAATTTGTGCATGCACAGAATTAAACATAAAGCTAAAGACAAGGAAACAAAGACAAAAAAACTTTGCCAGGACACACTTACACTCTGTAATTGGAACGGTGACAACTTGTCCTCAATGGAAGTTTAGTTTGACAGCTTTGATGTTCAAACTCACCAACTCGCATATCATATCCGTGTTCGGATATAATATCTGTGTTGGCATGTTTCAACACGCCAATATGGATATCATATCCAATATCATATCCAATATCATATCCATGTTGGCCAGACAAAAGTCGTATATGTGTCCCAGCTGAACACATGACCGGTTGGAGGGGTTTCCAGCTGAGGTGAAGGAAGGTGGATTCTACACACACACATAGACAATGATAAAAGAAGCACTTTGAGGGTTTTAGGGTGGATGGGTCAAACAACACAGGACATTCCCCCAGGAGACCGGGGTCCTGGTCCTATTTGTCACTGAGAAGTAATTTTTTAACCCCATCTCCCCATCCAGAACCCTAACTAAGTGTTTTTACTCTGCATAATGAAAAATGAGGCCAGAAGGGTATGCATAGGACCGAGTTGGCTCAGTTGGCGCACATATACAGTGAGGACAATAAGTATTTGAACACCTGCTATTTTGCAAGTTCTCCCACTTAAAAATCATGGAGGGGTCTGAAATTGTAATCGTAGGTGCATATCCACTGTGAGAGATATAATCTAAAAGAAATAATCCAGAAATCACAATGTATGATTTTTTAACTATTTATTTGTATGATACAGCTGAAAATAAGTATTTGAACACCTGAGAAAATCAATGTTAATATTTGGTACAGTAGCCTTTGTTTGCAATTACAGAGGTCAAACGTTTCCTGTAGTTTTTCACCAGGTTTGCACACTGCAGAAGGGATTTTGGCCCACTCCTCCACACAGATCTTCTCTAGATCAGTCAGGTTTCTGGGCTGTTGCTGAGAAACATGGAGTTTGAGCTCCCTCCAAAGCATCTCTATTGGGTTTAGGTCTGGAGACTGGCTAGGCCACGCCAGAACCTTGATATGTTTCTTCCAGAGCCACTCCTTGGTTCTCCTGGCTGTGTGCTTCGGGTCATTGTCATGTTGGAAGACCCAGCCTCGACCCATCTTCAATGCTCTAACTGAGGGAAGGAGGTTGTTCCCCAAAATCTCCCAATGCATGGCCCCGGTCCTCCTCTCCTTAATACAGTGCAGTCGCCCTGTCCCATGTGCAGAAAAACACCCCCAAAGCATGATGCTACCACCCCATGCTTCACAGTAGGGATGGTGTTCTTGGGATGGTCCTCATCATTCTTCTTCCTCCAAACACGGTTAGTGGAATTATGACCAAAAAGTTCTATTTTAGTCTCATCTGACCACATGACTTTCTCCCATGACTCCTCTGGATCATCCAAATGGTCATTGGCAAACTTAAGACGGCCTTGCCATGAGCTGGTTTAAGCAGGGGAACCTTCCGTGCCATGCATGATTTCAAACCATGACGTCTTAGTGTATTACCAACAGTAACCTTGGAAACGGTGGTCCCAGCTCTTTTCAGGTCATTGACCAGCTCCTCCCGTGTAGTTCTGGGCTGATCTCTCACCTTTCTTAGGATCACTGAGACCCCACGAAGTGAGATCTTGCATGGAGCCCCAGTCCGAGGGAGATTGACAGTCATGTTTACCTTCTTCCATTTTCTAATGATTGCTCCAACAGTGGACCTTTTTTCACCAAGCTGCTTGGACATGACTCCGTAGCCCTTTCCAGCCTTGTGGAGGTGGACAATTTTGTCTCTAGTGTCTTTGGACAGCTCTTTGGTCTTGGCCATGTTAGTAGTTGGATTCTTACTGATTGTATGGGGTGGACAGGTGTCTTTATGCAGCTAACGACCTCAAACAGGTGCATCTAATTTAGGATAATAAATGGAGTGGAGGTGGACATTTTGAAGGCAGACTAACAGGTCTTTGAGGGTCAGAATTGTAGCTGATAGACAGGTGTTCAAATACTTATTTGCAGCTGTATCATACAAATAAATAGTTAAAAAATCATACATTGTGATTTCTGGATTTTTTTTTAGATTATGTCTCTCACAGTGGACATGCACCTACAATGACAATTTCAGACCCCTCCATGATTTCTAAGTGGGAGAACTTGCCAAATAGCAGGGTGTTCAAATACTTATTTTCCTCACTGTACCAACGACGTCCAGACAACCATTGTTTTTACAACCATGAACTACATGACTTCCCCTCTACTTTCTCCTCTCACACGTCACATTCCACTGTTATGTCGGCATTTCAGGAGATTTACTAACCCACATTGTTGTGGAGACACAATAAAAATATAAACTAAATGCACACTTCCTGCTTTACTGCATTACGTCAATACTAAGTTACTCCTCTAGTAAACTAGTATTCAAATTAAATAAAACAATAAAGCATTGAGTCTATTTCACAAAGCATGCTGGGTCAACAAGTACTGTAATGGGACAACTACATTTAATCAATGATTTAATATATCCTTCTATAATATGCATGTATTGTTCATTCATATAATTATAGACAATGTCTTTCAGGGTGTATGACATCTTAATCTCTCTTTGTGTGTCTTCCCTGAAGGAGAAGACGACTGTTTGTCTTTCCATTTTTCCTCCAAGGACAAATGCCACAAAGTCTGAACAGAAACAGTTGTCCAGAGCTTTGTTATCATAGCAGGTCCAAGGCATTGGCGCCAGAAATCACATTTGCTGTATAATCTTTGCTAGTGACCTCTAGAGGCATCGGCAGTTAGCAATAGTTGGCACTTAACAATAGAGACGGCAGATCTCATCCAGGATGAGCTCAACCTGCAGCTGGAGACCACCAAGTTCTACACAGACAGCATGTTGTTGTATTTGTAATTAGTCCAAATGATTTTACACATACGGCCACGATAGAATCCAACATACCGGTAGGTCCTCGTTAGCCACCTGCAGATACAACACAAACTAGACGTTTGAGCTCATTGAACCTGAAAAAGACTCAAGTAGAAGCCTGTGCTGCTTGTTTTTGTCTAATTCTTGCATGCACAGAATTAAACATAAAGCTAAAGACAAGGAAACAAAGACAAAAAAACTTTGCCAGGACACACTTACACTCTGTAATTGGAACGGTGACAACTTGTCCTCAATGGAAGTTTAGTTTGACAGCTTTGATGTTCAAACTCACCAACTCGCATATCATATCCGTGTTCGGATATAATATCTGTGTTGGCATGTTTCAACACGCCAACATGGATATCATATCCAATATCATATCCAATATCATATCTAATATCATATCCATGTTGGCCAGACAAAAGTCGTATATATGTGTCCCTGCTGAACACATGACCGGTTGGAGGGGTTTCTAGCTGAGGTGAAGGAAGGTGGATTCTACACACACACACATAGACAATGATAAAACAAGCACTTTGAGGGTTTTAGGGTGGATGGGTCAAACAACACAGGACGTTCCCCCAGGAGACCGGGGTCCTGGTCCTATTTGTCACTGAAAAGTAATTTTTTAACCCCATCTCCCCATCCAGAACCCTAACTAAGTGTTTTTACTCTGCATAATGAAAAATGAGGCCAGAAGGGTATGCATAGGACCGAGTTGGCTCAGTTGGCGCACATATACAGTGAGGACAATAAGTATTTGAACACCTGCTATCTTGCAAGTTCTCCCACTTAAAAATCATGGAGTGGTCTGAAATTGTAATCGTATTTTTTTTTTTTATGGATCATCCAAATGGTCATTGGCAAACTTAAGACGGGCCTTGACATGTGCTGGTTTAAGCAGGGAAACCTTCTGTGCCATGCATGATTTCAAACCATGACATCTTAGTGTATTACCAACAGTAACCTTGGAAGCGGTGGTCCCAGCTCGTTTCAGGTCATTGACTAGCTCCTCCCGTGTAGTTCTGGGCTGATTTCTCACCTTTCTTAGGATCATTGAGATCCCACAAGGTGAGATCTTGCATGGAGCCCCAGTCCAAGGGAGATGGACAGTAATGTTTAGCTTCTTCCATTTTCTAATGATTGCTCCAACAGTGGACCTTTTTTCACCAAGCTGCTTGGACATTTCCCCGTAGCACTTTCCAGCCTTGTGGAGGTGTACAATTTTCTCCAGTGTTTTTGGACAACTCTTTGGTCTTGGCCATGTTAGTAGTTGGATTCTTACTGATTGTATGGGGTGGACAGGTTTCTTTATGCAACTAACGACCTCAAACAGGTGCATCTAATTTAGGATAATAAATGGAGTGAAGGTGGACATTTTGAAGGCAGACTAACAGGTCTTTGAGGGTCAGAATTGTAGCTGATAGACAGGTGTTCAAAAATGTATTTGCAGCTGTATCATACAAATAAATAATTAAAAAAATCATACATTGTGATTTCTGGATTTTTCTTTTTAGATAATGTCTCTCACATTGGACATGCACCTATGATGACAATTTCAGACCCCTCCATGATTTCTAAGTGGGAGAACTTGCAAAATAGCAGGGTGTTCAAATACTTATTTTCCTCACTGTACGTAGAGTTTTATGCCTCTACCCAAAGGTCCAGGGTTCGAGTCCGACCTGGGACTATTTCCTGCATGTCGTCCCCCTCTCTCTCCCCTTTCTCACCTAGCTGTGCTGTCCATTAAAGGCAGAAACCCCCCCCCAAAAAAATCTTTTAAACAGGGATATGCAGAAAACAACAGCAAAGAGACACAAATTGAATATTTGATGAAGTTGTTGTATTTCACAATAACGACATAACTTGCAATAAATAAAAGTGTTATCAGTTCTTCTGATTTCAGTATTCTGTTAAAATAACACAAATTGCTAGTTGAATTTAAAGCAATTGAAAGGAGACAATTTCTTTTATTGAACAAATTGAACATTGAATTGAATATATAAGGCACAAATAAAAAGAGAATGACAGTTACATTTTAAATTGTAATTTTCTGTTGAAATTTTCTTTCAAATAACTAAATATCTCACAATGTGTTTGTTTTTAGACCATAATTGCCAAGTGTTGTGAAAGATATCCAAATCCTCCCATACACACAAAAACGGGGCTCCTTGGATTTGAGCAGTCCACTGTGCTTCTGGATATCTGACTCTCTGAGCAACAGGACACAACACGTCAGGAGAGGCCGCCACACATCCTCAACTCTGATCCTGAACACAGGAACGCCTCGACGATGCATCCTCAGCCCCCCCCACACCCTTTTCACACACCACTGCTCCTGAATTCACGCCTCCAATTAAGGGTGTAGCAGACACTTAACATGTCAGCGCCCTCGGTCCCCACACTTGAAACACTTCTGATTTGAACGCAATATAAGTAGGCGTGTGTGCATGTTACTCAGATTGCGTCAATTGATTGATAGACTCATATAGATAGATAGGCTAAAATAAAAAATATATATAATACACATGTACACATAAATATGGGGAGGAAAACTCATTTAAATATGCAATAATAAAGATCAGTGTATATGATGGTATAAAATGTGCTTGAGGCCAACAGATTTGGACTATTACGGCCAAAACTTTCTCTGGTCAGGCATGCCCCAGACCCCCCCCCACTAGTTAAATGTGCCCCAGACCCCCCTACACTAGTTAAATGTGCCCCAGACCCCCCTACACTAGTTAAATGTACGCAGGTCTCCCATTGGGCGAGATGCAGCAGTTAAGCTCTATGGAACGATTTATTTATGTGTTTTCATTAGTCATAAATAACAAATAGGCTAGTTGGAATCCATGATTTTGGAGAGATAAATGGAGAAGGATCTTTCATTAGAAATCCTCCTACTGGGCATCTGTATAGCACACCTGGTAGAGCGCGCACCCATATGCAGAGGCTCAGTCCTCAACGCAACAATCCTGGGTTTGACTCCGACCTGGGCCCTTTGCTGCATGTCATTCGCCCTTTCTCTCCCCTTCCATGTCTAAACCGTCATATATAATAAAGGCCTATTTGCCCCCCTAACTTCTTAAATTACAGCTATGCCCCCTAGTCCAATACCATTATCTACTTTGCAGATAACACCACCGCAGTTGTCCTCATAACAGACGATGAAACAGCCAACAGAGAGGAGGTCCATCTGGCTCAGTGGTGTCACCATAACAACCAAGACCTCAACAACTAAGACCAAGGAGGTGATGATAGATTTCAGCAGGTCAGGTTGTCCTGAACATCCCACTCTCTGCAGGACATCTACACTGGCTGGCTGGAAAAGAAAGCCAACTGTGCCAAAGAGATGCCACCCCCCTCACACTGTTCTCACCTCTCCCCTCCGAGAGTGGGCACAGAGATGAACAAATCTACTTCTTTCCGAGAGCTGTAGAGACTGCAACCCCCCGCCCCACAAACCCTTCTAAAGACTAAAATAACTTGAATCTGTTTTCTTGCTGCTAACTTAACCCTTGTATGGTATTCAGGTCAAATTGACCCATTTCAAATTTTTATAAGAAGAAAAATGGTTCAAGTTACATTTTTTCTACCTGTAAATCAACGGCCTTACCTTATTTTCTGTGATAAACATGTATTCCTGACTCAATTCAGAACATTATTCTGGATATGACACTTATGTTGTTTCCATAGAGGATTTAACATGAATTATAACCTTATGACAAAAAACGAACCCCACTTCCATTTTTAATTGTGTTCTAGTAGAGACTGATGCATTCCCTAAGCATATATGTTATCTCAACTGTTGAATTGAACTGAAATTGAGATAAAGACAATATTTGTTAGTAGATTATGAAGTAACATTTTATTTCAGAATGGTTTTTAAAACCCCAAATAAGTCACAAGTCAGTTTGACCCGAGGGACTCGAGAAGGTCTTGACAATGAAGACAACACAAAGGTTAACCCCTGTTTTAATGGCAGAGGTGGGTAGTAACAAGTTACATTTACTCCGTTACATTTACTTGGGTAAGTTTTTGAAAAAATTGTACTTCTAGGAGTAGTTTTAAATCACTATACTTTTACTTGTACTTGAGTAGATTAGTGAAGAAGAAGCTGTACTCTTACTCTGCTACATCAGGCTACAATGACCTTGTTACTTTTCTTTTTACCTCTTTGGTATTCTACGCGTCATCGTTTTTACCCCAGCGTACGTCTCATTTTAATGTTTTATTTTGACAGAGAGAGAGAGCCTTCCGCTAAAGGCTCTACCACGTGACTGTGTTCCACCAATCAAACGTCTCGTCACGCGACCATACTCAATCTCAGGCTTGTGTTAAGAAATAAATCAGACGTTACTCAACAGTTACTCACTACTTGAGTAGTTTTTTCACCAAGCACTTTTTTACTCTTACTCAAGTAATTATTTGGATGACTACTTTTACTTTTACTTGAGTCATATTATTGTGAAGTAACAGTACTTTTACTTGAGTACAATTTTTGGCTACTCTACCTACCTCTGTTTAATGGGTTTAAAAAAAAACATTTTAAGATTAGTGAAATAGTAAAACAAGTTGGGGTATAGCTTTCTAGTTGCCTTTGTGTTCTGTTTCCTTTAGCATGAAAAAGATGAATAAATAATGACATACTTTGTTCTATTTATTACATTTTGTATTCACACAGATGAAAAGCTCCTGAACAGATTTTCATTTTACAATGACAATAAACATCTATCTTATTTACGCAAGTTGATATCGCAATGACAATATAAAAAACGAAATATTGTGCAGCTGTATTAGTCTTAAGACCTAAAAAAGAGCTGAAAGAGACAGAAACAATCTTAAAGAGACACAATACAACAGCAGAGAGACAAAATTACCTCAAACTGAAAATGACAAAAATACAAAGACTGCCACAAAACCATCATCTTGTTTTTTGGAGTGTAGTCAGTTTGTTTCTGTCACACCATCGGTTCGGTCTGAGAAGAGATTTACCTTTAATGTGTTCCTGTGGGGGACAAAGATAAATAATGATGATAAAGTTGTATTGGACATCAGGGGACTCCAGGTTGTGTGTGACAGAGTTGATCCACTGAGATCATAGGCGTAGATTTCGGGGGCGGAGTTCAGGGGTATGTCCCCCCCCCAATATATAGAAGACGTACATTTGTCTCCCTCAAAAAATATGAAAGCACCCACTCCTCCGACGAAGTAAAAATAACCATTGAGGGGCTCAAAACATGTTCGGAAAACAATAACTGTGACTACTTTGCAGCATCGGGGGGGGGGGACATGAAGGGCAAAATAAAGATAGATTTATGTAGATTTAAACTTTGGAGCTTCTTGATTTAACAAGGTCTCATTTCTCTATTTCTCTGAACCTGCTGTTAATATATAAATAAATATTATTATTATTATTATTCTCTAACACAGGGGTCTTCAACGTTTTCCAGGCCAAGGACCCCCAAACTGATGGCGAGATGGAGCGGGGACCCGCTAATTATATATATATTGTATAAAATTGTGTTATATCAAACTGGTCCTATAGTGCCATGTGTAAATGTACCTTGTTATTGTGCATTCAATACTAAGATACTCAAATAATACACAGGTTCATATATTGATGTTTTTATTTTAAACATGTGCGAGGCCCAGTGAGTAGGGTGGCCATGCCACTGCCATTTATAAACATAACACAATAAACTGATACCTGCCAAGATCAACAATGTCTGTCAATTGCATGTAATCATGCATAAAAGCTATTCAAATGGACATTTTTAAAACATAAATGGGGGGAATATAAAAAAAGTCTAATCAACCAAAACTTTCGCGACCCCCATGCAGTACCTCCACGGACCCCCTAGGGGTCACAGACCCCCTGTTGAAGACCCCTGCTCTAACAGATACGTTGTTAAGATGGACATGATTCCTAAAAATACATCCTGAAACGTGGGATGTTTTGAATATGGAGAAAGTTTTGAACAATAAAAGGAGAAAAATCTCTTCCTTTGCAGAATGCAGAAAATGAAGGGTTTGACAGACAATATTTTGTGAAGGATGACCCCCCCAGTGATAATGTGTCCCCCCATCAATGATGAAACCAAACCTAGGTGGTTGACTGAGAGGCAGAACCATCTTGAGATTCAGAGGTTCAGCAGCTGG